>JAGVSP010001338.1:0-54713 GCA_022494985.1 Micrasema minimum | reverse complement strand
ACGGTGGAAGCTAATGTACAATTATGAGAATCTGGGTGTTGTGGGATCCACATTTTTCCATTAAAATCAGATATACCTAGCTAATATCTAGATATACAGCATAAGACACCATGTCACTAACGAAGAGATAAGAAGACGGGATTGAGGTATTTACGCATAAATAAACAGAAAATTGAGGACATAAGAAGACGGAATAGAACCATAGACGTCATGAAAGCTATCTCTCAGCTGAAGTGGACATGGGCTGGACATGTGGCACGCCAGAGTGAGGACCGATGGACGAGACGCCTGCTTAACTGGAGACCTAGAGCTGCAAGACGGAGATGATGGACAGACGACATAAAAAGTACTGCAGGATCTAGATGGCAGCTTAAGGCCCAGGACAGAAAGCAGTGGTCCAATATGAGGGAGGCCTATGTCCAGCAGTGGATGAACAATGTCTGATGTTGAAGAAAAAGAAAAGATACCGGAAACGCGTAACGTCCTTCTTCTAGCCACAACAGGTTAGATTTACACTTCACATATTGTTGCTTCAAAAATGTTAAAGTATTTACGAACGTTTATTATGATTTGTTTTTTCTTTCTTGATCTATTTTAAAATTTAAAATACTACTCGTATGTATTGTTATTTTTATACAAACCTTGCATCTGCACTCACCATCTCAAGGTTTGGAAATATTTTTTTATCATGAATGATTGATTATAGGTATATTGGAACAAAAACATGGTTTAAACTTATATTGTCGAATGACAATAGGTGTTCATTAATTTATTAGGTAATTAACAACTTTTTCCCTTGTATATAAATACCTCACTGGGCAGACTCTCGTGAAATGCGAGTAAAATTAAACAAAATATACTATCAGAAGTTATATTTTACCTTTGATAACCTGCAAATATATCACTAATGGTAGTAGGTATACCCGTAGCCTGCCATCAATCATTCTATCCTGGTCCAAATTACCTCACGTAATGATGTCTCCATACATCTGGAGATCATCAGACAGATTCTGTACTGGACCGCTGATTTATTTGCCAGCCAACGTTAGACGAACAGCCAGAAATGATTTACTGATATACGAGTATAACGCAAATTAAAAACGAGATGTCTCAATAAGGGATTGATGAGACTTAATAACACATTTTTAAGCATACCGTGAATCTTATCATTCAGATTAGAGTGAGTCATTTATGAATTTTTCTTCGAGTTTTTATTGTATTAAACTAACTAACTAAACTAACTAACAACATCACGCCATTTCCCCGTAGGGTTAAGCAGAGAGGATAGAACGCCATACAACTCTGTCCTGACAGACTTCCTTTGCTTCCTCTACATTCATACATCTTCTCATGCACATACGCAGATTATTCCGACTTTTCACATGTCCACTTTCAAGTACTTGACGTACTTGGTCACGCCATGTCTTTCTCGGACTTCCGCGGCTTCTACATCCAGGCACACTTGCATTTAAACTTCTTTTAGCCGTTCTTTCATCACTCATTCGCTCCACATGACCAAACCATCGTATTATGTATTAATATAATTTATTGTATTATGTATATTTTAAACTTCAAAATAATATTAGGGAAACACGAAAGTTCATAGCGATGAAGATGTAGCTTACTAGTGTAGACCTAGTGTTTATAAAATTAAACTGTTTAACAACAAGGTCCTCAACTTATTATAAAAATAAGAACATCTTTTGCTCTAGGTAAATTTGTCTGTAATTTTATGTTAGCACTAAACTTTCCAAATAAACAGTCAAAATACACAGCGCTTAATGTACCAGAGCAGTGCCCTAAGGAAGGAAGGAAGTATATTATTAATATCCTTCGAACCGGGTTGTGTGCTAGTTCTAGTGGTAGATTCAAGGACTCCGGATTAGAATCTCTCGGTTCAAATCCCCCTTCAGCGCAATTTTTTTCCTGCTTTCTGGCACAGTTGTTTCCGACTATTTGAAAACGAAATCGAAATATTCGAAATATGCCGCGGAAGGCCGAGAAAGACATGGCATGACCAAGTACGTCAAGTACTTGAAAGTGGTCATGTGAAAAGTCGTATGTGCATAAGAAGATGTATGAATGTAGAGGAAGCAAAGGAAGTCTGTCAGGACAAAGTGGTATGGCGTTCTATCCTCTCTGCCTACCCCTACGGCGAAATGGCGTGATGGTTAGTTAGTTAGTTAGTTAAATCGAAATATTTGAGTAGGTATATCCTAAAAACTTAAATGGTTATATTTGAGTGGGTTATATATATAAAAAATAACCAAAAAATTACCAGACAGTTCGTAATCACTATTTTTCAAAAAAACTTGTATGATTTTATGATTTTCCCCACGAATCCAGAAATGTTCCGTTAAACTTGAGAGTACCTACGTAATACATTTCGTACACTGGTGTATTTTTAAACCAAGATCGACCGATTTGTGTCGAAACAAAAAATGGAACGAGCATATTGAAAGTTCAAAGCTTTTTCCTACTATGAGGCTCGGTGTTTTATAAATGAACTTCCTGCGTCAGGAAAGTAAGACTTTTTATGTGTTTTGAAAACACTTATGATTTGTTTTTCCAGATATTCAACACCGAGGATGTTCAAAATATCAAGCGGTACGTGACATAAGGAAAGCACTCTCTAACTTATAATTTTTCTTTCTACACCTTGTTATATTATTATCTAACTAACTAACCATTACGCCATTTCCCCGAAGGGGTAGGCAGAGAGGGATAGAACGCCACACCACGTCCTGCCATACTTCTCTTGCTTTCTCCACATTCATACATCTTCTCATGCACGCACGTCGATTATTCCGACTTCTTACATGCCCACTTTCAAGCACTTGTTTTACTTGATCGTGCCATGTCTTTCTCGGCCTTCCTCGACTTTTACATCCAGGCACCGTCACATCATATATTTTTTTAGCCGTTCTTTCATCATCCATTCGCTCTACATGACCGAACCATCGTAAAAGACCTTTCTTAATTTTGTCGATAATGCTTATCTCAGCCTTGCATTCTGCTCTAATTTCAACATTAGTGCACCTATCATACATAGTTTTACATCACATTCGCCTGAGAGATCGCATTTCAACTGCATTCAATCTACTTTCATCGTTATTTTTCCAACTCCATACTTCGCTTCCATACATAAGGGTTGGTACCAGTACTGAAAATTTAGCCTCTTTTGATAAGCACTTATTAGATACTACCGATGTCCTCCTTTCAATGTCCTTCTCCATATTTCCATCACATCATCATGCTTCCCAGATATAGAAAATTCTTCCACCTGTTTCAAGCTATCAGCCATTTACTACAATTTTACACTTATTTTCTATATATTATCATATATGATTTATGATTTAGAATGAATTGGATTTTTTCTGTAATGTTCTAAATAACTGAAATAAAATGAAATTAAAAATGAAAATAAGGGGATACGGGTGCTTGTGACAGCTTTTACTAGAAGCTGGTATCAGAGCACCCTTTTTTAAGTATTGTCATGTTCTTATGTTTTAAGGGCTATTCCTCACACTCATCATTACTCAATACCTAGTTTAAAAAAATACCTGCAATGAAAAAATTACTATCACGAATGATTAAATAATGCCTTTTGTGTTTTTTGGTGTACTGTTATTGTTGTTGTTTCAACTTAAAAACAAAACAATCGTGGAATAACTACTTAATTAAAATCTGATTAAGAATGACGGCCTGCTTTGTAGTGTAATACCTAAAACGATGGCCATTTGTGATGTTTTTCTCTTATTTTTTGGGAATAATGAAAATATAATTCATTTTTACACTTTCACCTTCATTCAGTCATCGTTAAGTTAACGGGCATTATTATTATTATTAAGTTGTTTAATTTTAGGTCTCTCATTTTAAAATAGTTTTTTAAAAAAAAATATATTTAAAAAATACTATCATTTTTATTACATCATAAAGGTAATTTAACTGCACACAGCTTCATTGAAAATTATTAACCTTAATTAAAGGCTTAAAAACAATATAACGACATTAATAAATTCTACACTACATTCATACATATTTATGTATATAGGACATTGTAGTATTCATATTTGGGTGAAAATTTAGTGCAAAATTAAACCATGCGTTTTCGAGTTTTTTAATATTTTGAAGTTATATACAAAATATAATATAAACACGAAGAAAAATTCATGAATGGGACTGGATGTAATTTTTATTTTGAAATACAAATAGATCAACAGGTTATCGAACCTTAGCCTCCTTCAACTTCAGTCTCCAGCACTGTCTGTCTTCGTCTGCCATCTTCCAGCTGGTCACTTGCAGGAGATGTGCTGTTTCTTTTTTGACTTCATCTTCCCATCTCAATCGAGGTCTCTTAATTCTCCTTTTATCCCCTGGGTGTGCATTCATACCTCTTTTTGGGACCTGTAATACATTACAATATAAAAAACCGGTAATTCACGATAACAGGCTGCCATCCAATTATACGCATCGACTAAATAATTCATATTACCCATTTAAAAGAGGCCTTATTATGATATGTTGTAAAATGCCAAGATTACATTTTGAAGTTAACTACTAGATAATAATATTTATTAGCATCCTAAACTAATTTGGCTAGTGCGTACTTACCTTGAGTTTCATTATTCTGTCTGTTATAATTCAGTTGATAACTTCGTATAAAATCTCTAGATAATTATCTGTATTTAATCAGTTGGGTTGAAACGACGTGTCAAAAATGTATTTAAAACCCAAGGAATTTGGCAGCCAAACTCCGATTATCGAGTCAAGATTTTTAAGCAAACAAGTTTCAAATTTTGGGACGAAGAATATGTAACAGAGTTTTTTATAATATTTTAGTCATATAAATTCAAAATTTATAATATTTGTACATATTTTGATTCGTAAACTCTATTTTAAACTAAACCTATGCGGCTTGTGGTTCAAAATAGGTATCAAGTCGTGCTGGAGTGAGGATTCGAACTCAAAGACCGCGACGCTACCACAGGGTCGCCATCGCCATCCATTCAAGTAACTAATCTTTGGCTTATTCACTTTGTGAATGCATGAAAACCGGTACATTTTGTTCTAAAATAAGTAATCCAATTTTATGACAATTACAACGGGTTGCATTGCATATATATGTAGAGTGCGGATATTTTCGAAAAACTCAATTTTTTTGCTCTAGCAATATAAATAGTATAATTTCCCTTACTTTGGGTCATTTCTCTTACTATACCTGATAGTAATATGCATATGCAGACGTGAAAACGTTTTCACCAGATTACCAATATCGTTTACGATAAATACCTACGCAATTATAATAATAATTATGTTTTTTTTACAAAAACAATGAAAAGCACCACTACTCTCCATTATCCGCACCAAATGGCGCCCTCAAGGTATATATATTTGGTATATATATTATAAAAGGGCGCTGTATAAATTATCCATAATAATAGTAATAATAATAGAGCACTGCATCGGTACATCAAGTGCAGTGAATTTTGACCTTTTTTTTTACATGAAGGCAAGATGATCAGTCTTACAACGGTCGGTGAAGACCGACAGTCCATCATTTATGAAATTTTTTTTGTGTGAAAATTACGTTCAAATTATATTTTCAAATTGACTCCGTCGGGAATCAGATAAAAAGGCGTTTTTTAGCATTTTTTTAAATCTCTAAAATTTAATTTACGTGAGAAATAAAATATAACACCAGTTAGTAATTCTCTGTGGCCAGTTTAAGTTTTAACTCATTTTACTCTTAGTTTATCATGTAACTTTTCGTTTAAACTTCCGTCCGTAAGTAATAAATTCCAAGAGTTGAAACAATCATATTTTATTATTGACATCACAGGAAATCAAACCTTAGTAAAAAATTTAATTTTTTTGGTTGGTATGTGGGTGCCCAAGAAATAAAAATAATTAGGTATCAATGCGATCAAAGGTTGCAGAGCTGCAGGTATGACGTCAGAATAAAATTCCTGGTCTGATATTGCGTGGAGACGGATTGATTCCTGTGTCGGGATATTCTGGTATCGGCGCTGGCCGACACCGGTAGCGGGCTATTTCCGTGCCCGCCGCTATTCTCGGGAACAATCGACCGGGCCGGGACACGCTGCGCGACGGATCGGGATAGAGGCGGGACTCTGTTGCGGACCGCAGCTAACTACTGCAGTATCCTCTCCAACCATGAATCAATCCACCGGGAGTGTTATATCTTCTCAAATCACGATACTTCTAGTCAACTTGATAGAGACGGATCGGGATAGAGGCAGGACTCTGTTGCGGACCGCAGATAACTGCTGCAGTATCCTCTCCAACCATGAACCAATCAACCGGGAGTGTTATATCTTCTCAAATCATAATACTTCTAGTCAACTTGATAGAGACGGGTCGGGATAGAGGCAGGACTCTGTTGCGGACCGCAGCTAACTGCTGCAGTATCCTCTCCAACCATGAATCAATCCACCGGGAGTGTTATATCTTCTCAAATCATAATACTTCTAGTCAACTTGATAGAGACGGATCGGGATAGAGGCAGGACTCTGTTGCGGACCGCAGCTAACTGCTGCAGTATCCTCTCCAACCATGAATCAATCCACCGGGAGTGTTATATCTTCTCAAATCATAATACTTCTAGTCAACTTGATAGAGACGGATCGGGATAGAGGCAGGACTCTGTTGCGGACCGCAGCTAACTGCTGCAGTATCCTCTCCAACCATGAATCAATCCACCGGGAGTGTTATATCTTCTCAAATCATAATACTTCTAGTCAACTTGATAGAGACGGATCGGGATAGAGGCAGGACTCTGTTGCGGACCGCAGCTAACTGCTGCAGTATCCTCTCCAACCATGAATCAATCCACCGGGAGTGTTATATCTTCTCAAATCATAATACTTCTAGTCAACTTGATAGAGACGGATCGGGATAGAGGCAGGACTCTGTTGCGGACCGCAGCTAACTGCTGCAGTATCCTCTCCAACCATGAATCAATCCACCGGGAGTGTTATATCTTCTCAAATCATAATACTTCTAGTCAACTTGATAGAGACGGATTGAAATAGAGGCAGGACTCTGTTGCGGACTGCAGATAACTGTTGCAGTATCCTCTCCAACCATGAATCAATCTACCAGGAGTGTTATATCTTCTCAAATCACGATATTTTTAATCAGCTTGATAGAGACGGATCGGGATAACGGCGGACCACAGCACGCTGCTGCAGTATCCTCTCAAACCATCTCCATCATCTAGATCTTATGCTATATTATCTTCTCAAACCATGGGGAAATTCACTTATAGATAACTAAGAAACAATGTTTACTTAATTTTTTTTTATAAATCAACGTTATTTTACATAACTGCGTCATACTAACAAAAGTCTCAAAATACATGCTTTCGTGGAGTATTAAGGAGACACCTTGGCACTCTAGGAGGACTTTCCTTCTTCTTTCTTACTCTCCCGTTTTGTTAACATAAATATAAAATCCAAGAAAGGTAAATAATAATCATCATGAATAAAACAGAAGATAAGGGACGAGGACGCTAGAGATCCCAAAATTTATGCTAAGGTCTCAGGACCCCAAATAATTTTCTTAAAGCTTGAGTGTTTTGTGAAGTTTTTTTCCACTTATAAATGAGCCTCTTGGTATAGGTTTTTTAATATTTTTGATAAGGTTTTTTAAATCATCTACGACTATCAGTACCAAACCGTACACCATCTAATGGGCTTTATAATTTGGTTATCATCATCAACGATGTTTAAATTCGTTATTTAGTGTGTTTTCTTGTTTACGTGGATACTTTTAAAGAAGTCAACTAATAAGTAAGTGAAAATCTGTAATAAAAAGTGAGCAATTTTAGAAGTATACGAAACAGTTTCGTTTTACATTCGCTATTAAGCCAACGTGATTCTAGGAGGAATTTATTTGATTTCTGGAAAAAGTTGGCCCAGACCACAAATACATGTGGAGAAATAATCCATATGCTTTGATGACACATGTTCGTAAACCAAAATTATTAAACTTGTAATAATATTTTTACACATTTTAAAGTTATTATTCTGTCGATGAATTATTATTTTTTTATAATACGCTTGGGTAGGCATATTGTGTTATACAAAGCGACAAAGACAAGTTTTCCTACAGTTTTTTTGCACTTCTTAGCTGCAAAATAAGTCTAATAAAAAAACTTGTCTCATAATATTGTGAAAAAGATTTTTTTATTTAAAATTCTCCGAAATTTTTATACTTTTGTTCGGACAAAAAATTGATAGGGTGCAAATTTTTTCTTTTCAATTGTCTTTTTCGACGATAAAAATAATTTGAATTACTATTTCAGACTTAAAAATTTTCCAATACACGACTTAATAAATATTATTTTTGACGACCATACATAAAATTATTTATTACTCTGAACAGTCGAAGAGGCAATAAAGGGAAAAGGGATAATTATGATAAGAAAATAAATTAATACTGTTCAGGTAATTAATTTTTGTTTCAATAAAAATTTATGGTATTAGTAATTAGGAGTAAAAATCAATGTGACTTACTATCATCGTTAAACATTTTTGTTAAGAGTTGTGGAAGGTATATTAATTTATGCTCGCTCATAAAAATTTGTGATTTAACTGATTTAAAAGACTAACGAGAAAAAATATGCAACTACTTCTTTAAATCTAAAACCGAGAAACCAAATATCTACTTATACACCATGTAATAAAACTCGATGTAAAAGCGGGAAACCAGTGAATCTACGTTATATTTGGAGTCGATTTTGTGCATTTTTTTTTAAATTTGACATAAAGTTTTCGAGAAAATTAAGTACGAAAAAAATTTTTTTTTCTGAACTTTTGAAAGCTTGAACAGAAAAATTAAACAACATTTTGAGTGTGTCCAAATACTTGTAGACAAAAACTGGATTTCACCCATAACGGGCTAATAATTACAATTTGACATCTCAACAGAGACGAGAAGTTTGGAAGGGAATATGGATATCTAGGCGTTTACAGGGCTTATGACCTGTCATTGGCTGGGTTAAGTGGCCACTTGATGTGGTAATACATCAAGTGGCCACTTAACCTAATGACAGGTCATAAGCCCTGTAAACGCCTAGATATCCATATTCCCTTCCAAACTTTTCGTCTCTGTTGAGATGTCAAATTAGAAAAATTAAAGCTCAGATTCAAAAGTCATACTACTCGTATAACTCAAAATATGATGTAGATTCACCGGTTTTCGTGTTGTACTACGAGTTTTGTTACTCCATGTATTTTGTATCTTTCAGCTAGACATAAAAACGGTATTAGGTATTTATGTAAGTATGTACAAGGTAACTTCTATAAAGTTTGAAATTCATCTAGTTATAATATATTGGAATTCGAGCCTAGAAATTTTACAGGCCCCGCAGACTAGAGACTTTCTATCGGGCGATAGTTTAGTCGGGCTTTTAATCAGTATGAAGATGTATGCAAGTGCGCCTACTACAACGATCCGGTATCGGCCGATTGCTAAGGTTAATAGGCCTTGCGATTGCCTTTAAACTATCCTATCGATAAACTATCGGCCGATAGCTTAATCAGTATGGCGCTCTTCCACGCGCGCACACTTGCCGATCGTTGATATCGAATCGGGCGATAGCTTTCTCCTTCGTAGTATTGCAGCAATAATAACTTTTCTTGACAATATTGTTCCAACATTCATTGCGACCGCTCTCTTCAAAAGTCGTTGGGAACTGGAAATTAACTGGAAAATCATTCGGGAGCAGTTGGCCGACTGTTCTCTAGTGTGCGCACTCATCACCAACCCGACTGTTTTGTTGATTCTGTGTGCGCGCTAGCAGGCCAACCCGACTAAACTATCGCCCGATAGAAAGTATCTAGTCTGCGAGGTACCTTCATCAGCAAAAGTTCTAGACTACCACAGTACCATAAGTAAAATTAATATGTTTATTTTTACTTTTTTATGTTTTTTATGTTTAAGAGAAATATACCTATAATTAAGTAATTAACCTAACCTGATCAAAACGCCATTTCTCCAAAGGAAGAAACTTTTTCTCTGTTGAGAAAATTTTACTTCGTTTCGTCATTCTTACTTTATAGGTAATACATATACTAAGATAATGTGTGTAGAGAACTTTTAGGCATTTTTAGAGTTTATCCCTGATTTAAGAATGCCCCGGTTTAATTTACGTGCCATACATAAAAACACATCAAAACATTATTCTGGCCATAAATTTAAATAACACAGTTTAAAGCCAGAATTATATTAGAGCCACGCCGCGTGTCGCCGCGCTTCCCCCACCACCGATCCCACGCCAATCGGTCGATCGGTCGGCGACACGCGGGACATGTCTAATATAATCATTTTCATACTAAATATATGAAATCGATTCCAAACCCACGCGTTGCGACACGCGGCGTGGCTCTAATATAATTCCGGCTTAATACTTAAAAACAGGTAGGTAGACATTATTTAATTCCTGAAATTTTTCAATTTTTAAAAATAGTTTGATTTATATGTATTATCAACTAATACTCATGGTTCGTATAACTTTGCCAGCTTGAAAGTGCCCGTCACAGGGTGAAATCGCTAATTGGTAAAAAATAACATTAAATGATCATAGCAGAATGTAAGTGTACCAGTTATTTAATTTATCTTGTAAAATTATTATAAATAATGGAATTAAAAATAGTATTTTGAGTAACAATTTTGTTTTTACGTAGCCAATTTCTTCAAATCTTGTATGTGTAATTCTTAAGAAGTAATTTTGCTGGCCTGGTGAATTCTTAGCTGATTCATTTTCGCACCACAGAAATAACTTGGTATTCCTATTTGTATACAAGAAAAATATCATAAAGTGGGCACGTTGCCAGAAAAGAGCGCACAACAATTAACTACTGCTAGCACACTCATTACCTTTTTACTAAGTGCCCGTGTTTTTTTTCAAGAGATCTGAAACCAACTAATAAGCTTGCTATAAATGTTGCTGGAACAGTTTTATGAAAATCAACGGTAGAAAATACTTTTTTTTAAATGAAAAAACTTATTTTGCGCAGATATCACCGATAGATAAATGATTTTTTGTTTCATTTTTATATCCCTACAGAAATGAGGTAGAATTTTTTCTAATTCAGGAATATGGATATTCGAGCGTTTACAGGGCTTATGACCTGTCATTGGCTGGATTAAGTGGCCATTTTACGTACTCCAACATTCCCCATTCCGCTTATTAGCGAATATCCACACCAGGTAACATTTTTGATTTTGTATATATGTTACGAATCCAGAATCATCCCCCAGCGAGTTGAAAGCACCATCCATGCATTGATATTGAAGTTAAGTATTTATTAGCAAATTACTTTATTTTTATAATTAAGACTCTGAACGAGTTAAATTAAGTACTAGTAATCGCCTGCAGATGACTCTGCAATTTATTTTACTTATATTTAGACCAGGGATTTTATACAGAATTTTAGGCGTGTTCAAATACTTGTACACAAATCTGGATTTTATCCCAAGACGGGAGTAAGTATATATTTCATTTCTATATCCCTACAGAGATGAGGTAGAATTTTGTAGAATGCTTTATTTTACGGAAATATCTTGCATCGGCCCTATTTAATATCATATTTTTTAAAAAATCATCACAGTGAATATTAACCATTATCAATTTATTCGTCTGTTGTCCCATATTTATTTCCACCAGTAGATAATAAATTATGCATTCAATCTGTAATTGAATTAAGTACTAGCAACTCAAAGATCGGAGCAGAATATGTGTTGTTTTCTAATCAGTAACATTTGACACTAGAAATTGAGCGGAACTGAATTAAAATAAATATATTATTATAACTGGTCATAACATATCATAAAATATACATGTATTATTAATTTAACTCTACCGTTATTTCAAGATAAGCTATTACCTAATTAGCTGCTTTAACAAGATGGGTCATAAGTTGTATAAATATTTGCAATTTTAATCCTGTAAATAGACGTAAAAGGCAATTGCGCCGTCTTTAAATTAATACATTAAAAAATAATTACAAGAAACAACCTTTGCAATTATTAATAACGCATTGTTTTTACTTATACGAAACTTAAATTATTATTAATTACGCATTTTTTAAATTTATTTATTTATAAACGCCGTTATAGCTTTTACATGTTTTCGATAATGATTGACAAATCATTCATTTTTTAAGACACAGGACTTGATGATCAGCGGCGAAGTATGAAATATATCTAAGTCGTCGCTATACTGATTTACAAGCCGTTGTATGCGGGTGAACTGGCGAATTCAAAGAATAATTTGTGCTATGATGACGACTTTGAAACAAAAAATTTAGTCTAGTTGATCTATGCGGAATACGAAAATGTATGTAACTCAAAAGTTCAGAGCTTAATAAATATTAAGATTCAAATCATTGATAAAAATCAATTAAATGGAAGAACAACTCACTAAGGTATTGTAAGTTTACCTGAATAAAAAACTTGTTTAAAAATCCAGCATCTTCATTGCTGAATTATAAATCTTGCCCAAATTAAAAACTGCATAATTAGAGCCAGTTTTATTATTGTACCTACGTATATTTCAATATGTACCTACATACTTTATTTCGTTCACTTTTGTTTTCTTCCTAAGGCCAGTATTATTAGATTTATTGACAGACACATAAAGCTTCGAAAAAATGATCTCAAAAAGGTACTTCAAATGTAAAAAACGGATTTTTTAAAAAAACCTATAATTTGAAGAAAAAAAATACGGATAGGCCTAATTATATGTGCGTAGCTTTTCACGGTCGTTGTTATTTCTATAAAATTTTTTTTTGGGATTGAACGTGTTGTGTTTTTTTCCATATAAACGTTTCGGCCACCGTTGCAGGCGCCATTTTCAGGGTGAAGTATATGTGATGTAAAAAAATGATTTTCGTACTTGGAATTGCCGTTCGCCTCTAATACCCTTCGCAGTCGGCAGTAGGTATTTTGGTGTGTTTATGTATCGGAATTTGTACCGTGACGCAGTCGGCAGTAGGTATTTTGGTGTTTGCGTGTAATACTGGAAACCATGTGTGTTTGAGTTTTAAGTCCGTCATCTCTGTTAATGTTGTTTGGATGTTTGTGTATTTCGATCGCCTCTTTAATTAGGCGTGTGTTGTAGTTCTTTGGTTTGTGTAATTATTTTGGGTTCAAAGGCGAAAAAGTGTCCTGTCTCAATAAAATGTTTCGGCTATTGCTGACTTGTCAGGGTGTCCAAGTTTACACGCTCTTTTATGTTCGTCAATGCGTTTCTTTACAGTCCGCCCTGTTTGTCCAATATATACTTTATCGCACCCTTGGCAGTGAACTTAAGGGTACTGCTTCGGTTTCTAATGGATCCTTATCCTTTGGGCTTATCAAGTGATCCTTTATTTTGCTGACTGTTCCAAACGCCGTTTTTATATTTTGTTTTTTGAGCATTTTTGCAATCCTGTCTGTAACATTCTTTATGTAGGGTAGGTAGGCAACTCCTTTAGATTGTTCATTTTCTAAGATCACTTTTGTAGAATGCGACTTTTGCGATTTGGGCAATTTCTTTTTTCCTGTACCCTTTACGTTCTAGGCCTAATTATAATCAGCACTTACAAATATTAAACAGTGCATTAATTTCTATATAATTTACGAGACTGTTTTTATTTTATTATCTTACTTTTCCGAAGAAAAAAACTATTTTCGTTTACATATTGCCGTTCGCCTCTATTAGGAAGTTTAAATACCCTCTTAGCCTATTGAGGTAGTTTAAATTAATAATCAAATTACAGTTAAAATCGATGTTAGCAGGTTGGATCTAAATTGACCTCTTCGTAATAAGATTTGTGATATGATCTGATTGAGCAGACAAGGTATCCAGCATTACTTGGCTACCTTAGGCTGGACCACATCTGTTCTTAGAGGCTGATCTTGGCCCTTAGCCAGAGCAAACTGCAAGTCTTTTGTGCATTCCTACTAACTGGTATTAAACTCTATGCAACATGTTTTGTATGTTACCGCTTCAAAAAAATCAAGTAATCATAAACGACTATTAGGATGTACTCGGCGGAGCTGAGGGTGCGAGATTGACATAGGAAGAGGCGAGAGACTGTTGGCCGGTGAAAGGGTCTCCAACCGCGCAATTCAATATAGATAATATGTGTGTAATATTTCACGTTTATGACGTCATAAACGAGAGATGATCTGACGATAAGTAATTTAAAATTATTTTTAGTTGTTTCTTAATATTATCAACTGCACTACAATATTAAATTTTTTTCATATATGTAAGGGTTGGTCGGAAAATATTGCTCAAAAACAATAGGTTGGTCGGAAATATTGCTCAAAAACAATAAGCCTGACCTTGTACACTTGCTATGTTATTGTATATGAAGTTTTAAATAAATAAATATTTTTTAAATTTAATAAACTTTCTTAAACATTAAAAATTTTAAAATTATATGGGTATATTTTTTTTTCTCGTTATTATCATATTTTGTTACTATGAAATGTTTTATTAGTAAAGGGTACTTACTACCGTATGAGTGGAATAAATAAGTTAATAAATAAATAAATACGAATAATTTTTTCTACACTGTCCATTGTATGTGCAATGTACCTACATGTAACTACATATTGGCCATACATATATAATATTTATCGCTGCTGGGGGCACTACTTGTAGTGATTTCCATATGCTCTATGTAAATATGAACTAAGGAGTGTTATCAACAGCAGTCTTGTGTGTCTCAGAAGTTTCATTCTTGGTGTGCTATGTGTGGTAAGAGACCCAGCAACCACTAATACAAGCAGTTTTTATAACCCACAAAAATACTCATTCCTATAATTTAAAAAAATCACACAGATCCGCGGAAACATGCATACGGGCATCCTGACAATCACAAATAAATAGGTATTAAAATTATAGTCTTTGAGATAAAATAAATCAATTTTTTTTGCAGTAAACTTTATTTCTATAAAAATTAATACAAATACATTGATTTATTCACATTTGCTTCTAGAAATACTTAGGTAAATAATAACAAAAACGATATTTATGAATTGATCACAACGGTTGACTACCTATTCATCAGAATCTTGCTATCTTGACATTTTCTATTTAGCAGCTAACCCTGAGAAAAAAAACGTTTCATTTATAGTAATAGTTTTTTTAAATCCGACAAAATAAACTTTAAATATAATACTTACATCATACGCATCGAAGTAAAGGATGTCACTGGGAAAAGAGAGACACCACAGGGTACCTGTAAACAACAAAAATTGCAATGGATTAATCAGTACCTACATGAATATCATTACTATTGAAATAATTTATAAATCTTACCTGTAAGAAATCATATGGTTTGCACTGATCATAAGGCTTGCTCTGGTCATAAGGTTTGCTCTGGTCATAGGGCTTGCTCTGGTCATAGGGCTTGCTCTGGTCATAGGGTTTGCTCTGATCGTAGGGCTTGCTCTGGTCTCTGCTCTGGTCGTAGGGCTTGCTCTGGTCATAGGGCTTGCTCTGGTCGTAGGGCTTGCTCTGGTCATAGGGCTTGCTCTGGTCATAGGGCTTGCTCTGGTCGTAGGGCTTGCTCTGGTCATAGGGCTTGCTCTGGTCGTAGGGCTTGCTCTGGTCATAGGGCTTGCTCTGGTCGTAGGGGCTTGCTCTGCTCTGGGTCATCTGATCGTAGGGTTTGCTCTGGTCGTAGGGCTTGCTCTCTGATCGTAGGGGTTTGCTCTGATCGTAAGGCTTGCTCTGGTCATAGGGCTTGCTCTGGTCATAAGGCTTGCTCTGATCGTAGGGCTTGCTCTGGTCGTAGGGCTTGCTCTGGTCATAGGGCTTGCTCTGGTCATAAGGCTTGCTCTGGTCATAGGGCTTGCTCTGATCGTAGGGTTTGCTCTGGTCGTAGGGCTTGCTCTGGTCGTAGGGCTTGCTCTGATCGTAGGGTTTGCTCTGGTCATAAGGCTTGCTCTGGTCGTAGGGCTTGCTCTGGTCGTAGGGCTTGCTCTGATCGTAGGGCTTGCTCTGATCATAGGGTTTGCTCTGATCATAGGGTTTGCTCTGATCATAAGGTTTGCTCTGGTCGTAGGGGCTTGCTCTGGTTCGTCTTGCTCTGATCGTAGGGCTTGCTCTGATCGTAGGGCTTGCTCTGATCGTAGGGCTTGCTCTGATCGTAGGGCTTGCTCTGATCGTAGGGTTTGCTCTGGTCGTAGGGCATGCACTGATCATAGGGCTTGCTCTGATCGTAGGGCTTGCTCTGGTCGTAGGCTTGCTCTGATCGTAGGGCTTGCTCTGATCGTAGGGCTTGCTCTGATCGTAGGGCTTGCTCTGGTCGTAGGGTTTGCTCTGATCGTAGGGCTTGCTCTGGCGTAGGGCTTGCTCTGGTCGTAGGGCTTGCTCTGGTCGTCGTAGGGCTTGCTCTGGTTTGCTCTGATCTCTAAGGTTGCTCTGTCATAGGGCTTGCTTGCTCTCTGATCGTAGGGCTTGCTCTGGTCGTAGGGCTTGCTCTGTCGTAGGGCTTGCTCTGGTCGTAGGGCTTGCTCTGGTCGTAGGGCTTGCTCTGGTCGTAGGGCTTGCTCTGGTCATAAGGCTTGCTCTGATCGTAGGGCTTGCTCTGGTCGTAGGGCTTGCTCTGATCGTAGGGCTTGCTCTGGTCGTAGGGCTTGCTCTGGTCGTAGGGCTTGCTCTGGTAGGGCTTGCTCTGGTCATAAGGGCTTGCTCTGGTCGTAGGGCTTGCTCTGATCGTAGGGCTTGCTCTGATCGTAGGGCTTGCTCTGGTCGTAGGGCTTGCTCTGGTCGTAGGGCTTGCTTTGGTCATAAGGTTTGCTCTGATCGTAACGCTTCTCAAAGTCGTAAGGCTTGCTTTGCGTAGGGCTTGCTGATCGTATGGTTTGCTCTGGTCATAAGGCTTGCTCTGATCGTAGGGCTTGCTCTGGTCGTAGGGCTTGCTCTGGTCGTAGGGCTTGCTCTGGTCATAAGGGTTGCTCTGATCGTAAGGCTTGCTCTGGTCGTAGGGCTTGCTCTGTCGTAGGGCTTGCTCTGGCTTGCTCTGTAAGCTTGCTCTGATCTAGGGCTTGCTCTGGTTGCTCTGGTCATAAGGTTTGCTCTGATCGTAGGGCTTGCTCTGATCGTAGGGCTTGCTCTGGTCGTAGGGCTTGCTCTGGTCGTAGGGTTTGCTTTGGTCGTAGGGCTTGCTCTGGTCGTAGGGCTTGCTCTGGTCGTAGGCTTGCTTGCTCTGATCGTAGGGCTTGCTCTGATCGTAGGGCTTGCTCTGATCGTAGGGCTTGCTCTGGTCGTAGGGCTTGCTCTGGTCGTAGGGCTTGCTCTGGTCGTAGGGCTTGCTCTGGTCGTAGGGCTTGCTCTGATCGTAGGGCTTGCTCTGATCGTAGGGCTTGCTCTGGTCGTAGGGCTTGCTCTGGTCGTAAGGCTTGCTCTGGTCGTAGGGTTTGCTTTGATCGTAGGGCTTGCTCTGATCGTAGGGCTTGCTCTGGTCGTAGGGCTTGCTCTGGTCGTAAGGCTTGCTCTGATCGTAGGGCTTGCTCTGGTCGTAGGGCTTGCTTTGATCATAAGGCTTAGCTTGATTGTACGGCTTGCTCTGATCGTATGGTTTAGATTTATCCAAACTTCCACATATTTCCTTTTTTAAAGCGAATCGCTCAGTAGTCGAAACAAATTGGTACTTCATTATTGGTGTTTATGCTAATTAAGTCGATTTCTCAATGTTGTTAATTTATCTGAAAACAAATTAAATATTGGCCTTCGAAAATATTAAATATGACCTGGAAACACTTGAATGAAAATTTAATTACATATTTCTAAAACTACAAGTATTTTAAGAGTAAAACTATAACTTTTGTATTGGCAACCCTCCTGAATTTGAACTGAACTGAATTTTTTCGTTTATGAATTACGGTTTGTATCTTATTTTGAAATAATAATTAAATTAACTTAATTTAAGTATACCAATTATAGTGCAACCGGACGTAAGTCACTGGTAATTTTTTTATAAATTCTTTGATTTTTTATTAATGATTTTTCCAGCTCATAAATTCATTTTCTTTGAAACTCACGAAAATTAAGTAGTGCATCTTATTCATTGTCTTTCATGACGTACGCTTCAGTTCCAGTCCAATGTATCACACATGGAATATCAATATTAAAATCAAATGTAACTTATCATTTCCTCCTGCGAGAATCGAACTCGCAGTTGGATTTACAAACAACGAAAATTTAAACTGCAATAAATGTTATGAAATAAATCACACATTACTTTAAGCTACTTTTTGTACAACTTAATAAACTATTTACTATATTATTAGTTTAAGACAATAATTATGGAAAATTACAGTACAAAATTAATATGTTTCATAAGACAGAATGAATTAAGAGATCTCGGTGATATTATAGATAAAAAATAACATTTCCACCTAAATAAAAGCTGCACTCATTTTATATTTGTGGAAAATTATAATTGGATTGGAAAAATATCATCTAGAAATGTAATAAAAATAAAACTGTTGTTGTTTCCCTAAATAAAATAAAATAACTTAGTGCTACAAGAAGATTACGTTAATAGAAAAAAGAATGTGGTTACTCTAAAGTACTTTTAGCTCTTAGACCAGTTCTGTTGATGAAATATTTTTTAGTAAAATTCAAGGTTTGAAATTTATAAAACAAATTAAAATACTACATGGGCGAATTCCATGCGAATTTTATTTTTTTATTCTTTTTGTGACAAAGTATTTCTTTAACAAAACTCTTTGCCCAAACGTCACAAGGTTTTTTTACATCGGTAAGACTATAAAAACCGTTTTTATTTAATCAATGGCAAACATAAGCTACTAAAAACTCATTAAATTTTTGGAGATTTTTTGAATTTTATTATTTTTAAATATTTATATGGTAAATATTAGTTTATTTACCTGACTATACGAACCACAAAGTAATTCACACTGAACTGAAAGCACAAACACTGGGATTGCACTGATAACCGTTCAGCGCTGACCAATGTTATATACCTCCTGAATCTGAGTTCCTGAGGTGGTCTAACTATGATAACATATCACTAAATTACTCTCAACGATTTCTAATGGCGTGATGCCGTCATAAAAAAAATCACCATGTCTCGCAATTGTTTGCGGTCAATTTTGTTCATTAGAAATTGTTTGGACATCTTTTTTTTTTTATTATATAAGAATATTAAATTATTTGCTCTTTCTGTTCAAGGTATTAAAATCTATATTTGATTGTTGCCAACTAACAAATTTAATTAGTATACGAGTGCCTGGTCGAGTTACCCGTAGTAATGCACTATTTTACTGTAGCCAATCATCGACCAATTACAGAGCTAACTCACCGATACGAAGAATGCACGCACTAGCTAACAATTATACTAACAATATTGATGTTTTCAACACAAATCTAGTGCATTTTAGGGAACAGTGTCTGGATGCCATCTCTGGCGGTAATGAATAGCTACCTACTGTGTAACCATTTAAAAATGTATATGTAAAAGCCCTATGGGCGTAAAAACAATAAAATAAATAAATAAATTACTACTTTCATTCTAAATATATTCAAATTTGAACTTCAAAAAATCGCCTTCTCTAATGTTTCTTTCTATCACACTTCCAGTTACTTTACCAAGCGTGGTACAAGTATGCAAGCAAGCAGGAGTGAATCGTACAATTTCTGTTTTTAAATGCGTTTATAGACTTTCCCATGCAAAATAACACCTCCAACTTTGATGAGAGATGTCGCAAAATTCTGGTTTTATAGTTTATTCAATTTATCATTTTCTAAAATCATCCATTTAATTACCTACCTCATACATCCGATATCGATTGACCACCTATTTATCTTACTCAACATTTTGTAGATTTTGCAGGATATAAAAAAAATTATTATTTGTTGCTTTCTTAACATTACATATTTGGACTTGACTTAGGAGGATGCACGGGATCTGGCGGCCGATCGCTTGGTCTGGAGGCAGTTTGTGGAATCCATATGCTCCACATAGGGAGCGGATATGGTATGATGATGATAACATTACATAATACGCAGTTAATCGATTTTGCAATATAAGAGATTTTGCATTTGTAATTATTAAATATACGAAATACATATGGATCAAATGTTAGTAAATAAATAAGCTAATTTATAAGGGTAATCCTACAAGTCAATATCGACTTGCGAAAGTCGTAGCCTAAACCACATAGGTATAAAAATTATTTCAATTATTTTCTTACGTTTCAGAAACTAAACTTATTTTAAAGCGGCCAACGTTAAAAAATTTAGGTGTTTTCAAAATGATATTCCGTACTTGTTGATAGCCACAAAGCTTCGAAAAAAGTATCGCGTATACTTTAAACTATATTGTAGGGACTATGATAGCAGGAAGTCCTAATTTTTTACCTTTTTTAAGGATAGCTACCTAAATGTAGCAACAAATTAAAAACAATTCAATAAAAAAAAGCACCATGAAATCGTATGGAATTACCGAGCCAGATCTCATTTTTTTATTTTACTTTGGACATGCGAGCATGAGAAGATGTATGAATGAGAATGGGACAGAGTGGTTTGACGTTATATCCCCTCTGCCTACCCCATCGGGGAAATAGCGTGATGATTAGTTAATTAGTTTAAAAAGAACATTTGCGGCCACATTTTGTCTGCGTCGCTAACTTGGTCACAGTTAAATACTATTTATATCATATATTGAGGGACCGGATTAACCGAGTGAAGCAAGAATTAGTGCACTGAGATGATGTCGAATCAGAAACTTGATTTACCCGCCTGAATATAGCTCTCATCTAAACTAGGCCTTGTGGTTCCGAAAATATTTAACACAATTTGGTCTTTCGACGTCAGATAACGACGCATAAATACGTATTATTGGCAGTTAAAAATCATACGACTCGGTTCTCAGACTTTTGTTGATAAGGTCGGATGTTTTATTAATATTTTAGTCAAAATATAGGAACAACGCTAGGTAATTATCATATCACCCCACACAAAGCCAAATGTATTAATTGGATACGTTCTAATAATAATAACAAGTATTTTGTCTGAAGATTAGACGAAACATGCGATGAAAAGTAATAAAATGTCCGCATCCGCAATCAAAACGATAAAACATCGTAAGATGTTCATTGTCGTTAATTGCCTGCTTCGTGGCATAGTGGTAGCGCATTTGGCTACCGTGCATGAGGTCGCGGGTTTGATTCCCGTGGGGGTCAACATGAAATATTATTTACATTTGATTTTCATATTAATATTTCAGGTGTTAATATTTCTGGTGCTGACGTGTACCTTGATCATCCTACCTGGTGCTGACGTGTACACTGACTTGATCATCCCCTATGCACCTTGGGTGCGGAAAAGAGAAAGTAAAGTGGTAAGATGTTTACACTAAACAATAGTGTCTTTCCAACGCAACTCACCATTGTATGCACAGATTTGGTATAGGACAAAAAGGAGAGTAGTAGTGGTAGATGTTCGGTTAACTAAACTAGATTGTATGTTCAGATTTGTTATAGGACAAAAGGGAAAGTAGTAGTGGTTAGATGTTCGTTTATCTAAACTAAACAATAGTGTCTTTCAAGTACATGGAAACACACCATTGTATGTTCAGATTTGTTATAGGACAAAAGGGAAAGTAGTAGTGGTTAGATGTTCGTTTATCTAAACTAAACAATAGTGTCTTTCAAGTACATGGACACTCACCATTGTATGTTTAGATTTGTTATATGACATGACTAGACATCACAACAACCCACGTTTGCTTCCTGGAGTGGACTATTTTCATTAAATAACTAGGGCATACACATGCATTTACATGCACTTACAGGATGCCTATTATGCATTAAGATGCATATGAACTCACGTCCTCCTCATGATGTACTCGTTAGCATCTTCATTTATAATCCATGAGGTTGTGGGTTCGATTGCCGACGGGGTCAATAGGAAATATTCATTTAGATTATGTTTTTCTAAATTTATACCGCATTTAAAAATCAATAAAACTCACAACACAAAGCATAATATATCATGCCTGAAAATCACTTTCTTTTGCCGAGTTTGGAATTGTAATAACATTTCTTACTTTAATATATGGACACTTATCTGATTTTTAATCAATATGCATAAATATTACAATGCCAAAGTAATGTCTCGTTTAGGTGAGTAATCTCCAGGCGAATTGAGCAATCTTTGGGGAAAATTTTCTATTCAAAATATATAAAACCACGCATTTTTCTTCGAATTTCGCATTAAAACCCGGGAAACGTTAAAGAATTCTACATCTAGGTCATAATCTTTGTAAAAGCCTTGATATCCATTTTCCTTTCCAGAGCTTCATTGTCTCTGTTGATATTCATTATACTATATCCGATTTCTATGTGGAGCATATGGAATCCACAAGCTGCCTCCAGGCCAAGCAATCGGCCGCCAGCCCCGTGCATCCTCCCAAGTCAAGTCCACGTCCCGCAGCTCTGACGCAAACTGCCGACGAATTGTCAACAGTGGACGACCAGGACGCCGAGAACCTGATGCCTTGTAAAATAGGCAAGCATGGTTAAGGCTCTCGGGAGGCATACGTAGGTAATGGCCTAGCCAGCCGAAACGCCTTCGCCGGATGACAGTAGATACCAAGGGTAGCTGTGTCCGTTGCCTCACCTCTGTGTTCCTTACAAAGTCAAATCACCGCACACCTAAAATTCTTCTAAGACACCTATTCTCAAAACTCAGAAGTCTGCTGTCTTGGGCCCTGGTTAGGTGCCACGATTCGCAGCCATAGAGGAGAACAGGTGTGATGCAGGAGTTGTAAAGGCGGCATTTTGTTTAAACCAAGTAAATAGTAAGTCTCTGTTGATAAATTAATGATAATTTATGCGGGTTTTCCCATGACGGACATGGGAAAACCCGAATAATAATTTGTCTGAACATTGTTAAGACTGAACTCAGATTGTCAAGCAGGACAGGTGACATGCACATGTAAACATCTTATTTGATTCTAATCACGAGGTGTCAAGGATTAGTAGTCAATCTGACGATATTAATGCTGTAGTTTCCTGACAGGTGACAAACTTAATCAATATATCCACAGGTACTTAAAGCGCTGTCAGTTTAGTGTGACTACATTAATTACTCCGGTCCGCAATAAAATCCACACTCGAATAAAAATATGAAGAGTTTAATATGTGCTTAGTACACTACTATACATATAACTACTACTTTCCCTTATCTGCACCCAATGGTGCATAGGGCACTGCATAGGAACACCAAGTGCAGTGTTGATCATTTTATTACACGAAGGTAAGATGATCAGTCTTTCCAGGGCTTTTTTTCCATTTAACGCGGTGGAACGGCGTTCCGGCACCTTTTTTCACGGTTTTATTTTAAAATCAATTAAACGAAAAAATATTTGCGCTTAAGTAATTATAATAATAATTCGTTAAAATGATAGCGTGGCTTAGCTCCTTTTAATTTCATTTAAGTTACATTTTAATATATTTTTTTTTAGGCATGATCAAGTAAAACAAGTGCTTAAAAGTGGGCTTGTAAGAAGTCGGAATAATCGACGTGCGTGCTTGAGAAGATGTATGAATGTGTAGGAAGCAAAAGAAGTATGCCAGGACAGAGTGATGTGGCGTTCTATCCTCTCTGCCTACCCCTTCGGAGAAATGGCGTGATGGTTAGTTAGTTAGTTAGTTATTAAAAAGCTTGACATGAAGTGCGTTCCGGCACCTTTTTTTTTTTATAAAAAGCCCCGAGTCTTACGCTTCAGAACCAGATCTATATAAATATGAATATGAAAATCACACGTAAATACATACTTCATGTTGACCCCCTACGGGAATCGATCCCGCGACCTCATAATCATTATAATATAACAAAATATAAAATTATACAATGTTATTGACACCAAATTTGCGTATACGTAAAATACTCTCAATATTATTAAAGTATAATATATCATCAGAACTCAAGTGTTTTATTTTACCAAAATAAATGAAATGTCCATATATATATGATTAACAATGAATAATTTATACCTACTGCCTGTTGAGGTATCGCCTGTAATTTTTTTAATGCATGCCTGTCATAGATAAAATATGTTTTGTCTACAAGGATCCCAACGAACTCAAAAATCTTGAAAATACGTAAATAAATATAATAACCTTTAATACATTCTTAGCAAATTACATCCATTTACATACATTCTTAATAATGTCTTAAAGATTTTAGACGGCCAACAAACAAACTATTTCAAAATTTAGAGTCATAACTGTTTTTTTTTTTAAGTTTAAATTAAAACCCTAATTTTGATTTTGTGCCTAATCTTTAAATAATCATTAACATTACTTAACTATCTTTATCCATTATGATTTATAAAATAATATTTACGTATAGGTACATGTTGTAAAAGCCCTTAAAACGCAGCCCTTCGAGAAGGTTTATACGCAAGAATTATCACTACTCTTAGAAACTAAACAAAATAAGGTTTTTTTCACTACTGTTTTATTTTTAGTTGAATATTTAATAAAACAAACACGGGGCATGACAATATTTTGAATTTTCTACATAATTGGATCTTTGGTTTTGATTGTCAAGATGTTTGTAATTTTTAAAAAAATCCCACAGAAGTGTAGCTCAAAATTGTATGTTTTTACGTCACTGCTGTTTTAAAATTGTGATTTTATTTTAGGTATTTAAAATCTGAAAATTTACTTTAAATTTCATATGTAAAAATTTTTGTCGTATTTATTTAAAAGTATCGTAATTATTCAAAAATGTTGTCATCTAATTTTTCTTTTTTCTCCTCAACTTCCTTGATACTGTCTCCATCTCCTCCTCGTCTCGCCACATGTCCTCGTTTCTCTTTCGTCCTGTCCTTGTCGAATATTGTGTCCTCGGTAGGAGCTTGATGCTTCTTCTTGGGAACCAGCGGCTGTATAAAGGTTTTGAAAACGTTCTCCAAGATACTTATAACGCCTAAGACTGATAATCCTAGAAGAAAACCCTGAAAAGAATATCAAATAATTAAATAGTATAATATATTTTATGTAGCATTATTTTTTTATGTAATTAAATTATTATAAAGGAAACATTCGTATGTAGTATATGGGGGGCGTCTTGAGAAGTTTGGTCATCGCCATTCTACCCTTTTGTTTTATTTTTATTTTATTAACTACATTAAATTAGTAAAAGTAAGCATCACGCCATTTCCCCGATGTGGTAGGTAAATAGGATGATAGAACGCCACACCAATCTGTTCTGGCACACTTCCCTTATGTCCTCCACATTCATACATCTTCTCAGGACGGCGGTATCCTTTTTCTCTTTACTTATCGTCTCCTGCGTTTAAATATTCAGATTTCCCAACACATACACCACACTCCACACACATACCACAACACAACATACACATGACATAACATAACCACTTGTATACTATTGTTTGCTCACTTCACGTCTTCAGAAATGTGTCTTGTACATTGTGTTGTCCACGTAATTGGTGTTATGTTGTACATGTTACCTCAAAATGAAAATTCTTAGTTCATTATACCAAACATAGCACTGTGTGCACAACATTAAAATATAAATAAATAAAAATGTACGCCGATTTTTCCGTCTTTTTACATGTTGAAAAGCCTGTGTGTATCTATATTATTCGTATATTACCAAACTGCCTCCGAAGTCAGCCAGAAATAAGGACCAGTCATATCCATGAGTTTCTTGATAAACGGACACAGTCTTTGTGTTGAAATAAATGTACAACTGCAAACAGAAAATATATTAGAAAAATCTCAAAATCTGAGGGCACAGAGAACTCTAATACAAAGCAACGTACATTGGCTCACAGTGAATGAGGAATCCCAGTGGTACCTACCTATTTATACATTTGAATTTTAAGAATGTTTTCATGAACACCAAGAAAACTTTCAGGAAAGAGTGTACTTGCGTGACGGAATTTTTATAAAATCCAGCAAATAATTATCTATAATATTATAAGCGTAAAAATGATAGTGTACATCGGTGATGTCAGCCGAAAAAAAAGATCTTAGTGATGTCTGCGGAAAAAAAATATCTCCATCGGTTCTTAAGAGTAGGTACCTACTTACAATCATGCCATATTTTTTGCACATTGGTAACTCTGAATCGTTGTCCCATTGTGACAGTTCAAAAAGTTTTTTGTATGGCTGGGGTAATTACATACTCGACATTTCAAAGATTTTAAGAAAGGGGCAAAAACATAGATTTCTTCCATCAGTCCTTCCAGATTCTACTCAGGCCTCGGTCGGGCGGCTCTGTGGGCCTCCGTAAATTAGGTTTCTGTTTGTTGGGACCATTGATTAATCAATACAAGTATTTATTTAACAACAAACAACCAAAAATCGAGGCGCGGAAGCGCCGAATAGCCCCGCAGGGCTAGTTCATATAAATAGTTTAAATTCCTTTTATTTATTGCAAAAACTTGCATAGTGACGTAACTTGTTACAAAGGCAAGACGCAAATAATGGACAGATTATATTAAAACAATAAAAGTGAGGAGTATTATCTCTGCTTATTTTTTTCTCAAACGAATTCTTCGATTCGATTCTTGATGGATAATGCGTCTACACGCAAAACTTTGAAAGATCGGAACTACTAAATTTTTTGTATTAAGTCATGTAATCGTTTAGAAGGGAAATTGACCCATATTCCTTTTCAAAGCTGTCAAGAATATAAGGATGCAAATAATGGACAGTTTATATTAAAATAATAAAAGTGAAGGGTATTCTCTCCGCTTATTTTTTTCTCAAACGCATTCTTCGATTCGATTCTTGATGGATAATGCGTCTACACGCAAAACTTAGAATGATCGGAACTACTATATTTTTTGTATTAAGTCATGTAATCGTTTAGAAGGTAAATTGATCCATATTCCTTTTCAAAGCTATCAAGAATATTATGATGTCTTTGAATTGGCGTAACATTTTCCCGTCTTTTATCTTACAATAATTGCCTTTCTATTTGAAGCTATTTCTTTAATTGGAGTTCCCATCGCAATAAGCCTTATATATGTCTTTGTTCCTACCTGTGTTTGATATCTCTCTTCTCCAGTCTTATAAGTCCAAGAGTTAGACTGGGCATCCCAGTGTGTTAGAGAGTTCCTGTCTACGACGTAAGCCCGATACAAAGATGACCTGCACCGTCGGGGGCAGTAACATTCATTGTTAACAGCACTCACCAATCTGTCAAGATAAATGGTATTTTGTATAAATATTCAACTTGCACATGTACTGGGTTTGTGTCTAGGGTAAAGTCAAGGACTAGAGATTAGAATCTCTAGTTTTGAACCCCACTCCAGCGCAACATATTCCCTGCTTTCTGACTTTAAATTTAAAAAACCAAAAACTGTCTAGCAAAAGTCTTAATTACATTGTTTTACCCAGGACAGATGATCAAAATTAAGAGTTAGGTTAGGTAAGATTAATGTATTATACTTTTATTGATTAATTGACCACTAATTTCTTCTTTCGTTAATTATATTTTATATTCATAACATATTCCGCCCTCTATATGTGGATCATATGGGATTCCATTAAACTTCCTTCAAGCTAAGCGATCGGCCGGTAGCTCCCGCAAGTCTTTCAAACACAATTCTTCGGCAGTTTATTTCTGACAAAAACTTATGAAGTATTTTATTATTCAATATCGTCAAGAATCTGAGGCTTGTAAAATGGGCAAGCTAAGTTATCGGCTCTCGGGAGAGAAATATATGGCCAACCCAACCGAAATGCCTTCGCCTGAAAACAGTTGTCCGTTACTTCACCTCAGTATTCCTTTATGAGTGGGTACCTACATAGTCAAATCGTATAGACTTACTGTATATAGTACACTATAAGGTCCTTCATATCAGAGTAATTACTGCATCTAGGAATTTGAGTCTCTAACCAAGGACCTGAGCATCCTATTTCCTCAATCACATCTTTAGATACGCATTTCTCCGAGCACTGAAAATTGGACCAACGAAACATTAATTTCAATTGACTTTTATTTTGAAAGACATTGTCATTGGTACCACTGTTTTTGACTAGGCTGAAGTTCTATTAGTATGAATCCTACAGAACGTTTCACATTTGTTGACATTTTTGACGTTTTTTTCTCAAATCGTGGACATCTGTTGAGAAAATTGCTAAGCATTTGGCAATCAACTTTATCATCAAATGTAAAACGTTCTGTGAGGATTCATACTAATAGAACTCCCGAAATTTGTCAAGTATGGTTTACACCTGATGGACGGAATGGGGAATGTTTTAATACATAAAGTAGTGGCCACATTCGTTTCCAGAGTTTCTCTGTTGGGATATAAATAATATTTAATATTATATATTGGCTTACCGCGGAAGAACTATATCCTTGCCTGGCGTCACAAACCTCAGGTCCCCTGGACAACATGTTGACCTGCTGAACTTCCAACTTTACATCAACGTGCTCCCCCACATTCACATAAATGTACTCCATCTGGCTGGCTGTGGTCTTCTCTGAAACATTAATCGAACATTATTATCTCGCTTCATCTGAAGTACCTTTGCGTCATCAACTTTAATCCTAGAGATTTCAAAAGCACTTGTGATGAGGATGTTGGCCACTCTTGGCTCCGGGCGTGGATTGTCTTTGGACGGTCTCGCTCTACCTGGAGTGGTACTGTGCATCTGATAGTGAGGACCTTCGAACAAGAATTTCAGAAAAGTTCCATATTTAAAAAATGCTACCCTGTCTGAGGTGTCTACTTACACACAACGTAGGCATCTACGTCATCACTAGACGCCCCTTCTTGTGAATTCGCCCCTTCTTGTGAATTCTCGTTCGAAGGTGAGGACGGTTTAGAGACCAAGTTCATATATTGTGGGCTGTTGTCCATTTGACTTTAGTGTTTTAGGATCTCTTGGACAATTCTGTGTGTTTTTTTAATGCGTTTTCTTTTGAAATCCAAATTTGTTTATCTAATCAATACAACCTACTTTTAGTGTTTTTACAGTTTTAATTCCTATTCTGATACTTTGTATTTACACCATGGTACTTATCGCACCATGAAAACTTCTTCTTCTTCTTCTCACATCACTAGATGCCTCCAGGAGACCCTGTCACCTGAGACTATGGAAACTAAACGGCACTAACTCAAAAAAGTAAACAAGATTTATTTGAAATCAGATTTTTGTAAATTTAATATCTGGACAAGGAAAGAGATGAAAATATGTTTCTTGGACTGAAATGTGACGGTCAATGTGAGCTGTAACTTGGTATTCTCAGTTTATATTAGTCAAATGAAGACTTAGTACAGTACCTTTCATGTTGCGTTTATGTTTTAATTTAAGTTACTAAGTCTTCCGTACCTGTAAACGGTTCCTCTTCTTGATGGATGAAGACATGGTATCCTGGTGGTATAGTACTGCAACTGTTTTTTATGTCTGTCATGGAATGACATAGTAGGAGAGAATATCCCGTCTCCTTATTGGCCGTGGTCAACTCAATAGTAGGATATATGGTCTGGCATTTTCCGTAGATAAAATGAAGAGTGTTCTCGATTACCGTACCTTTTGAACATTTTGCAAGACAGTAAAGGCATATTTAAAAAAGCATGAACTTTTCAAATAGTCACTCAAACAAAGACAGAAATATAGCGGTCGATGTGAGCTGTAACGTGGTACACTCAGTTCATTTTCGACAATTAAGGATTTAGCGCAGTAAAATATTCGTGGTGCGATATGTTTTAAAAAAAGCTCATTGTAAGACAGATATCCATTTGGTAAAGTATATGAGATACTTTTAAAACATTTTGATTAGAAGTTTTTATATACAATTTTTTGACGTGATTAACATATAATAAATCTATGAACGCCAGCTGCACACACGAAAAGCATGACTCATTGTCACGTTTTCGCCTGAGCCGAGTGTGCAAGCGAGAGCGCGGAACAAGCGATAGAGAGGCACGATCGGCCCAAGCGTTCGGTTTGTGACGCATCTATCTCTCTTCTACTTCATCGGCTGATGCGTCCGAGTAGAAGGGAGACAGCAGCAGTATACAATTTATAAAGTGAAAGTGAAAAAATGATAACTAGTGCAAAAAAATGATAATTAATGGAAAAAATTGTAATTTTCAATTAACTCCTGCTTTGTATTATACAAAATAATGATAATTCAGTAATAATAATTCAATTTAATTAATAAAAGTATACTATTTTTTATCAATGTTTTCTTATGACGTTATCACGTAAAATTATCGTCCGTAAACCGACTTTACAGACAACCAAAAGTTTTTTTAAATACAGTCCTGTAATTATCTGTTAAATGAACTTAATTTCAACGTAATACAATATTAGATACTCACTATCCGATGTCCGGTTGAGGCCAATGGAAATAATATTCTCCTTGTCGTCGTAAGTGGCCGCGTGCCAAAATTTGTCCAGATCCACTTCGGCAAAAGGGAAATACTTCCACTCAGACGTGAACCTCGGATGCCCGTACAGTCCATGTTTCTGTTACACGGGGGTGAACAGTGTTAGCTGAATTTGCTGATTGCATCCTAGTCTCGTATAAAATATACGATTTTAAATTGTCTTGATTCATTTCTGATGAAAATACTTCTGTTTGTTTAAAAATACATTCCTATCTTATGCAACATTTGAACTATGTAGATTCGATCTTTATTTCGATGCGCTATGCATATTAGTTCAGCTCTTTTGATTTGAGATATTTACTTATACACAAGCCATCAAAGGTTTCTACATAATACAGAAGCTCTAACAAACTTGAAACCCCCTTTTATAGTTGTTTTAAAAGTAATTAAAGTAATACTCATTAAGTTAGTAGTTCTACACATGACAGTTTTTCTCGTGCTGGTTTCCCAAATTAGTATGACATCTTTCCCCGTTGTTATGTCGATGGACGTGGTTTACATACAAATAATTGTCGAAAATTACCAGTAAACTATGCCAGTTCTATGAAAAACTCTTACGAGAAGGCCACGGTTATGAGCGGCGAACGGCAACACCGAAAACAGCGAAGGAGCAAAAGATATTCAAAATATTTGTACATTGGATTTTTCGATCCTTCGCGTTTTCCCTATCTCCGCTCGCCGCTCTTAAACGAGGCTAGGAATATAATTTGTCGTAGTTTTATTTTCTACTTCTATTACTACCTTTCCTTTATCCATATCCAATGGTGCATAGGGCATTGCAATTGTACGTTACATTGGTAAGTGCAGTGAATCTTTATAATTTGTTTTATGAAGGTGAGATGATCAGTCTTACGCTTCAGCGCCAGTCCAAGGTATCACATATGAAATAATTTATGTAAAAATCGCATTAAAATAAATATTTCACATGGCACTACCGCTACACCTCGAGACCGTCATCAATTTCTTCAAAAATTGATCCCTTCTCTTCCTCTTCTCTTCCTCCGTTGAGACCCTGACTGACCGCGGATGCTCGGGTGAATGTCTGGGATGAATAATGATCGTAGTAGTAACTAGCGTTTCCCAACCACTGTTTATTTGGGCCGACGCGACGGTTCGGGTGATGGAAACAATGACAATTATAATACATAAGCCGAGACAGTGGTAGGGGCAATGAGAGCATTTGTTCTCGTACATCACGTAAATTCATCCGTATTTTTTATCACACTGACAACCTTAAAATCACTTAGCAAAAAAGACTCAATGTCTTTAAAGCAGTCTACTAAAAAATTCCATTTTAATAATTTTTTACTTCCTTATATGAGTTATCAGTAAGTAATCATAAACGTACATCAAGAACTTCTTGTTTGTACGGTGGATCTCTGCAGATGGTCACAGCCGGGTATTGAATTGTATCATTAAAATCAAAATGGGTGTAAGTTGTAGTTGGCGGATTCCTTATCTTCCTCAGGCATTCTGCTATCTGCAAAAATGTGAAACGAAATTGTATGAAAATGCAAATGGTACATAAATACCTGATGCTGCAATGCATAGGATAGGATGGTCTTTGGATAGGTATTGTGATAAGGTACGGCAGGGGACGTATGAAATAGTGTCTGCCAGATAGGATGATAGGATGATAGTGTGAGATGCAAACATGCGTTCTGTCCCCTCCCCTCTTTTCCCTAATCCCCCCTCCATTGAGAACCTGACCGCGGATGCACGGGTGGATATCTGGGATGGGGGGCCTGGCGAGGCGGGATACCGGTCTCCACACGGGTGGTTGTAATTACTAATAAATAATGATCGGGATAGAAACTAACATCCCTACCACTGTTAATTTGGGCCGACTCTGGTTGGTTTGGGTGATGGAAACAATGACAATTATATAATACATAAGCCGAGACGGTGGTAGGGGTACAATGAAAGCATTTGTTCGCGTACATAATCGTAAATTCATCCGTATTTTTATCACACTAACAATCTTAAAATCGTGGTTTAGCTTGTTGAAAAAATCGGTAGAACTCTAGTCTTTAAAGCAGTCTAGGGAAAGGGTGGGGCTTTCATTGTTGATGCTGCAATGCAGGTACTAGAAACTGTTTAACTAGTTTTGAAATCTTGGTGAAACACGCTCCTTGCCTTCGTACAAACGTAGTTCCCGGATTTCTGTTAATTTTACTACTTTCCTTTACGCACCCTACGTTGGTACATCAAGTGAAGTGAATCGTCAGTCAGTCTTATAAATCAATCAGTTTTACGCTTCAGCGCCAGTGGAAGGGAATCGAAGGCATCAGATATATGAAATATGTTAACTTTACACTGTACAAATAGCAAGACTGTATTATGAAATAGAAATTGAAATGTATATATTTTTTTATTAAAAAAATTCCAATAAGTAATGAACTCACCTGATAAAAGACGACGATGGTGCAGGTCAGCAATACGATGGACCTAATGATCTGCTTGGGACCCCTGAGGCACTGGGCACACTTCTCTCTGAACCCTGGCTCCTTCTGGTTCTCTACCACCAGCTCCGACCTTGAGGATCTGGCTTCACTTACCTTCCTCATCACTGGCTGTTTACATTCTTGGTATTACCCACCTGCGAAAGATTGAAATTTATAGGAAAGTATTAAAAATAGGCTGCGCTTTTGAGCCCTAGTTAAAGGCTACGAGTATAGCGATATATATATATATATATACGTATATATATATATATATATACGATTATAGCGGTTTTTCTTGTTTGTTTTTCAGTTTATGACAATCATTGATTTAAATTAAGTGCTAAAAAATATTTAAAAAGTTATGGTAAATAAATTAGTTTATACTTATAATAAAACATTTATATTGGGGTCACCAATCTTTAGTTAGTTTTTTATCCTTTTAATTATTCCTTGTGGTTATTTCGTAATAACCAAAAAAAAATTCATGTATTTTTGTTTATTATTTTGATCACACTAAGATATAGGCAATAACAGGACTTAAAATACTGTTGAAAATAATATGTATCAAGTTACTTGCATCCATTTTCCGTTCAATTTTCAGCAAAACTTTTCAGATTTCCTTGTAAAGGCGAAACAAAACTGATGAAATATCCTGAAACCTTAAGTTTATATTCTAGTCGGCATTCCCAATCTACATAAGGTCATATTTCTGCTAAAATATATTATACAAGGCCCTATAACTTATAACCGCTATTATATATCACAAGGGACATATTGATAACAAATAATATTTATTCCGCAAATAAAATATGTAAGGCGCAAATCAACTTTATTTATGATATAATAGGCATCAGTTGCTCTATTCTGTTTAGTTATCACGCCACTTTCTACGTTTATCTTGTTTTGTGTTAATTGACCTATCTTTACGAAAATTGTATTATTTGAATTAAATATTTCTTCCGACATGTTTGATTATCCACTGACTGTACAAATGGTCCAACATTCTATCAAAATTTGACAACTTTCATAGATGAAACTCGATTTGAAGTCACAAAGATCTAGAATTGCGCAGCAGAGAAGAAATTAGATACCTAAATACTAATGAGTTTCTACTATCAAAAAATATCATTATTTAATTGCTGAAATATCTAATACAATTATCTTTATTACTCTTCCCCTCCTGACATCATCTTGGATTTCGCAATTTGCTTGAAGAAACTATCATGCACACGTCGAGAGAATGGATGATAATAGAATCACCAAATCCGTGATGCATCTCTGTCCACCTGGCAGCCAACTTCCCAGACGTCAACATAAAGATGGAGAGACAGCTGGGAGTCGACACCCCAAGAGGCAGCGTCGAACGAGACTAATACAGACCCTTAGTACAAAGGCATCATCGTCGATAATTGGTCGACACTTTCCATAATCGGAGCTAAGGCACGTGGACCTGTCTTGACCTGTAGAATAGGCAAGAATTGGCAGCAGCTTCCTTAGCTTGGAGGCAGTTTATGGATTGATATTTTCCACATATGTAGGTAGCGGAATTTGATTGATGAAGAACCGGGCATTTTTTATATTTACTAGACCGGTAGGAGTATGTCAGGAAGGGGAGAGTAGTCATTCCTCGGCATAGCATTCCATTTCAGTTTATCAGTAGTTATGGAGCAGTGGACCATGAAACCTATGTTCTAATGGTGAGTTTGTTATAAAACAACATGTCAGATCTTTCGTCGCCATTACAATATCGGTCAGAATGGCGCAGTTCCAAGCCGGAATACGATCCTGGGATGGGTTGAATCGTATAGACCAACATGAAACATCATAAGAAAGACGCCTCCCGGCCTTACACGAACTGTGAGGACGCCTGAAAATATTGGCAGGGTAAGAGAGGCACTCATTCTGAGTCCCACTAAATCTGTACTTTAACATGCGTGTGAATTACAGTTGAACCGTAAATGTGTGAGAAGAACTAACTATGGTAAAAGAAATGGTAGAAATCGTTCTTATATTGGTGAAAATAAAATCAATATTTCATGAAAATCAACTGAGTACTGCTTTTTCAAAAACGCCCGGTTCCTATGTGTCACCGTGTATAGTTATCAAATATAATTTGTTTGCAAATATTGAAATAAAATATTTAGAAACGGTCTTAACGTACCAATATCTGTTGAAGGCAAATCTGAGTGAAATATTTTTTAAGAGATTAAATAATACTGGATTTTTTATCTGGATATAAATATTCCCTAGGAACAACAAACTAATGTATAAATCAATTTCAAGTGGCCTAATAATCATTACTATTACATGTAAGCTGATAGATACCATTTATTTATCTGTAGATATGTTTTATATAATAATGTAATTTATAACTTATTTTATCTACTATTCCGTGAAATATTTCGAGAACAGTCTTTGTGGGGCAATAGGTGGTAGGATATTGAAACAAAATGTATTTAGTATATTGCGCCTGTGCATAGGCAAATCGTATACCTACATCACTTTTTTTTTAAATATTTTCGTATGAATATAAAATGCGAATAATATAAATATGTGAAAAAATACTTATATTATGGAAACATTCAAATTATAAATTACGACTCCTGGAAAACTTGGTTTTGGAAAAAAAATGGTTATGGTACGCGTTATTCCTAATATTATTGAAAAAAACAGATTGCGGTAATAACGAAAAAAATTACTCAAAATTTACCATCATCATCATCATACCATATCCACTCCCTGTGTGGAGCATATGGAATCCACAAGCTGCCTCCAGGCAAAGCGATCGGCCGCCAGCTCCCGTGCATCCTCCCAAGTCAAGTCCTTGTCCCGCAGCTCTGACGCAAACTGCCGACGAATTGTCAACAGTGGAAGACCAGGACGCCGAGAACCTGATGCCTTGTAAAATAGGCAAGCATGGTTAAGGCTCTCGGGGGGCATACGTAGTATATGGCCTAGCCAGCAGAAACGCCTTCGCCGGATGACAGTAGATACCAAGGGTTACTGTAGTAAGGAATTTTAAATAATTTACTTATTTATTTTTTTACGTATGTTGTACTTGTTTTTAGTCCATGTTTGATTTTTTTTTACGTGCTATGTAGACAAACTTTTGGAGAAATATTTTTATTATTTCTCTACACCATTATTTGTTTTTACGATTTTTTGCTGTTCAAAATGTCGATCTATACAAAATATATTAAAATGAGTGTATGAAAAGGGAATATCATTCCCAGAGGTTTTGCTATAAAGCTTTGACACTGTTAAAAATAAAATTGTACCTATGTGCATTGTTTATTTGCTTATACTAACGACATCTATGAACATAATTACTAAACTGGGTTAAACAATGAAAAAACCGACATTTTTCTATTTTCGTTTTATTGGTTTGAAAATACAATTTTTGACATCTTTTTAGGGAAAAAAAATAGCATATCTGTTTTGCTGTTTACAATATCGTCATCTTTGCAAAACTTGAAAAATCCTTTTGTCGTAAAACATAATATTATTACAATGAATTTTTACACTTTCGATCTTTTTTTGTAGTTCTATAAATAGTTGAATACTAGTAATATTTTAGTAGTACATAAAAAGTATCAATTCCTACTGTAGGTACTATCAACCTCTGAGTATTCAGAAAATTCAATTTATGTTTTATATATTCATAAATTTTAGTCACACTTTTGGATGAGGTAATAATTTGCCTTTTTTAAATATTTAAGTAAGTTTTTTTGGTTGAAGTTATTTAAAATATTGTGGATTACTTATACAACAAAACAGCATTATGAAAATATTCCAATCAAATGCGCGCATAATCCTAAAAAGTTGTGAAATTTAGTAGTATTACAGGTGCAATGATTATTTTCAATTAAAATTACAGATGTCCTAATACACTCTGTAAAAATACGTGAATTTAGTTCGTTAATATTCATTTAATACACAAAACATGGATTATTTTCAGATCTAAATGTTTTTTTATTACCATAACGACATGTGATCTTTCGACGTCCGATTGGTTGTTACAATTGGTGTTTTTTCACACAAATAATTGAATAAAATCATGATATGTCTGCACATTTTTTTTTAGCTAGACTACTATGACAAGGAATACAAATTTTATGTTTACGATATCTAATTCTAAAACTAACATTAAGCATTAGATTATTTCATTTTCGTAGATATCGTTTATTGTAGAAGCCTCAATAAATAGTTTTAATAACCTAATTAATAAAAATCACAAAAATTCGTAAGCTATTCATAATATTGTGTATGATAATTAATTAACCATAAAAAATAGTAGGAAAAAGATCATTCAGCTATGTATTTATTACCATTATTGTACAGTTGAGAAAAAGGGGTAAAAATTAATATATTACGGATTTTGGAAAATTGATATAGATAGATCCACAATTTTTCACAACTCATTTTTCTATAGATTTATAGTTTCACGATTTATTTTTAAATTTATGCAAATTCGTTGTCAATTTTATAACATTAAAGATCATTATCAAGAATTGATGAAATCTTTCTTTTAAAACATTATTATATCAATTTTAAATAATAATTACATTTTCTGCGAAAATTTTGTTACATATTATTTAAATGATTAAAAACTAATTTTAGTTCTGTCACAATTATTATAAAAATGATTAAAAACCGTATTTTTGTATCAGTAAATAAATACAAGGCTTAATTAAAATACATACCTAACGTATATGCCTATAAAACACATTGTATTTGGAAATGTAAAATATTATTTTTAATTACCTATCAAAATAATTTTAAATAATAATTCTTGATAGAAGCTAGCGAAATTTTAAAAAGTTTGACTTTGTATATAATGTTTCATTAGGATTTTGTAATTGACATAAATGTTTGTTTTAAAATACATACGCGCTATTTATAAATTTATTATTTTTCTTACTCTAAATTAAAATACGTCCAAGCGTCCAATGTTTTATTTTAAATCATTTTGATTACTCTAATAAATGATTTGGTTGTTTAATATTGTAATTTCTTTTAATAAAATATTACGCAGTGGCCTCAACAAAAAAAAAATCAATACCCAGTTACGCATCTTCAACATTATGGAATTTTGTGGAAAAGTATTTGAAAATGCAACAATGCTAAAGTAACGGACATGTTTGTTTATTAAAAAAACCCTAATTGGTTTATGGCTAAAAATATGAGATTTAAACATAATGGAAAAGCAGTAGGTATGTAATTAATTACGATAAAAATAAACTATTTATTAACATAACAAAAATTACAAAAGTACTTCGAAATCATTTAGAAAAGGTTTTTTTTAATCAGCATGATTTACTAGTAGGTATGTATTGAATTAAAAACAGTTATGTTTTCTCGTATAAGGTTGAGGCTCCTCAAGTGATCAAAATAAAATTGATGAATGCAAAATTAAAATATTGAGTGTAGGTACTTGTACCTGAGTTTTCTAAATATCTACCCTAAAATAAACCAATGTTTTTCTTCCAGCAGAAGTTTTAATAGAATTTATCTTTAGGTACCGTTTTTATTTCAATTAGTAAATGGAAAATATTTTTTATTTGATTTATTTAACCACCTCAAGAGGCCAGGATTTGCCCAATTACAGATGGGAACAAACTCACTAACACCCAAGCTTGAGAAAAATAACTTTTGATTTTTGTGTTCTCCGTGCCGTGAGTCCAGCGTCTTAGCCATTACGCTACGGAGGCTGCCAATAATGCTTTATTCAAATTAAAATATTGTATGAAATTTCGATTATTTGCTGGATGGTGTGAATAGGAGTCATCAGGTGGTTGATGATTAGCTTAAACATTATGAATATCATTGTATGATAGGAGGAGATATAATTTATTCTTAAAATACTATTGGTAACGGGACTCGAAGTCATTCTCACATAATCCTAGAGGATATTAAACATGGCATAATGTTTTACACACACTTGGTCACTCAGTGCATTCGGAAGGCGAAAAGATGAGCAAAAACTTGTACAGCAACTAGCCCCAAGGAGAACACAAACGTTGACGAGGATCCTGCAGTAGCTGGAGGAGTCTGCTTGGTCTTATCACCGCCAATATTGAGGATGTTTGTAAATTTGTTGAATAGATCTATGCTGAGGTTGGAGTCACAAGCTGTACCTTTAATAGCATCCTTAACTGAAGCAGTCAATATCCTGAAATTAACCTCTTCTGGGTTTAACTTAGAGTACATGAAAACAGGAAGTTTATCAGACAAAACCCAAAGATTCCCTTTATCATCCACCTTTACATCATTTGGGAAAACCATTGTTTCGTTGCTCATGTAGATTCTTCCCTGTGATTCGATATTATAAGCTTTGTTGCTTGTCTTCCAGCAAGCCACAGCGTTTAAGTTGACCAAAGCGTAGAAAAGTACCCCTGTGTTTTTATCAACAAACTCTACGCTGGACTGCGCGTTAGGTCCTCGGCTACCGAGCAGTTTAAAACTCGTCGAAACTTTCTTCCACCAAACTTTGGTTTCTGAGGATTTTAGTAGAGACAGAAAACTCGTTAGTGCTAGCTAGGGGGTGGAAGTACAAAGTGCTGAATCCATCAGATCCTGGAGCAGATAAACCGAGACCAAACAGGGCATCTTCCCACTGGAAATTGATTCCGGTGACGTTGAAATCTCCAGAAAGAGGATCGGGGTGGAAATAGTGATGTTTGATTCTCCACGAAGAATCAGAGCCCCAGGAGTAGACTACTAATCCAGGGGATCCAAGGTCAGCTGCATACGCGAAACTCTCCTCGCAAGATGTGTCTTCCACAGCGATGTTTGCGAACATTGACTTGGGGGTTACTTGGTCACTCGGGATTGTGAATCTCCTGAGCAGTTGGTCAGTGCGGAGGTCGTACACGACTATCTGTGGTGGAGTCAGGGCCTTGGTCGTATTGAGGATGTCTGTGAGTCCACTGTCCAGGGTCCACAGCCTCCCGCAGCGGTCAGCGCGGATCCTGAAGGGGAGAGACCAGCTCCCGGGTGCTGTCAGCATCAGCCTTGTGAGCAGCCCAGTTTGGATATGGAATCAGCTTTGGTGTCAATGTCTCGGTTGTGCTTGCATCTGGAACGAAAATTTAAAGGTTATCAACGGAGTCGAATCGAACGAAAGATGACAATAAATAAACCAACAATTTTTACTTTATTTTGGTGCTTAAGTACACATTTACAGTTTCAGTTATTCAAATTTTTGCGTCTACGTCACGGATTTACATGCACTTTCTAGAATATTCCCTACATACCTATATAGTTCACTTTTATTGTTTAAAAGTACCTAATCTGTTCATTATTTGCGTCGTTCCTTTATAACAGGTTACTTCACCATACAAATTTGTGGAATTTATATATATACAAATACGAGTATACATTTTTTAGTGTATTTTAAGAAAGTTACGCCATTCAAGCAAACTTTTAAGTTTTCGTCGTGTACATTTTTAAAAACATTTTTAAAATTCAACTCTAGGTACCACTGGAATTCCTCATTATGACTTATAAATAGTCACAAAACATACATAGGTACATATTACACATATTTCAGTGTTTAAATCTTCGTTGTCAGAAAAATGTTAATAAGTCATCGTCTAAAAGGTGTTGGAAACAGAACAAAATAAATCATGTGTTTGTAACAAATTGTAAACACGTTCCAGAAATGTGCATTGTATGTTTGTTTGTATAGATGTGTGAGCGTTTAAAGTAAACTGAATATAAACTGTGAGCGTGCAGATATGTATAATGTATATATTATTCACATTAGATGATAATGTTTGACTGTTTAAAATATCCAGATGATGCTGACGAATCTGTAAAAAATGTTTGAGCAAACAATGTACATATGGAGTTTTAGTAAATATTGTGTTATGAACTCAACGAGCAGAAATTTCCGTTGACTTGTCCGATGACTTTGACCATTGGGTACCTCTACACTCTTCTACAATCTGCGAGGAGTAACTGAGAACGGGAATATTAAGAGAAACATATTGCGTTGGGCAGGACTCGTGGAGAGGATGCCCGACGAAAGAGCATCTAAAACTCTAACTTAGTGATCCTTCAGTGGAGACAGACCCATTGAAAGTCTTAAGCCCACTTTATACGGGACACTGAGGTATCGATCCCACCTCCACCAGCAACTGTTATAGAGCCCTTGGGGACTCTCTGTCAGTCACGCCATTTTTACTTCATAGAAGAACAGAAAACTATACAGTTTCTCGTGCAGTTAGCTGTCCCGTACAAAACAAAAACTGCATGAAATATTGATTGGCCGACGCGACGTTTTGTTGACCTGACAGTTAATGTTTTTTTAATGTAAAACGTTTAAGTAGATATTGGTATATTGTATGCTTTTAAAAACGTAAAAAGCAAATTTACATTATAAGCTATAGGTATGTTTAATTTCCTGTGCGCAAACATACGATAATAACTTACGATCGTGCTTAAAAAATACACATATTTAGCGTGTCTTTTGACACTGTTTTAAATACGAAAATTCGTCAGTTTGTCACCGGATTTTCGGTGCGTAGGACTGATGATCTTGCCTTCGTTTAGAAGTTTAAAGAGAGGATTAATTTAGTCTCGTGTCAGCCATGCTGTCATGCCTATTAATATCTCGTACATATTTTATAATTTGAATATTACTGTCACCCACGATTATCAATAATATAATATTATCATTTGACGATTATTGGTTTTCATTCCTCTTTAGGTAGCGGATAATGGCACCTCACCGGATGGCACTACACATTACTGCAAGCTGAATGCTCGCTTTCTCGAATTTAAATCACCTATTTTGACGAACAGCCTGCCACTTGTACCTGGTTTATCATGCAAATGCAAACATTATGATGTAGGGTCAAAACACGTTTTATAATACCTAAAACATACGAAATTAACTGAATATATACTTATAATAATTTGAACAAAATGTACGGGAGCGAAAAACGAAAATTATGATTAAATAAAACAATGTTATGTGTTACTATTAATTTGTTTATTCTATAAAAATAGAATTTACCTACACTACCTGGTTTCGGGAGTAACGTTCTCCCATCGACTGGTGAAAAGACACTCTTTTCACCAGTCTATGTGTCTTTTCACCAGTCGATGGGAGAACGTTACTCCCGAAACCAGGTAGTGTAGGTTAATTCTATTTTTAAAGAATAAACCAATTAATAGCAACACATAACATTGTTTTATTTAATCATAATTCATTATGAAGTGTTACAAAGTGAATGCCGAATCAATCAACGAAATACGAAAAGATTAAACTAGTACCTACCATCACTATTACTTGGCAAGGCAACTCAGTAGGACATGTATTGTTTTTTTTAATGTATATATTGAAATAAATAAAGAAAAAAAAAATTCTCCAATCTGAAAATTCCTTCATAATGAACGCCATTTAAAATTTTGTAAAAAATATTCCTATCTTCTGCAACAACAACAAAAATATAGATGACATCTCTATCGTCATTTTTTTCATAATTTAACAATCTTACTACTTCCATGTTCTGCCTGTTGTTTTGGAAAAAACCTTTTTAATTTTTTACTTATTTCCGATTTACTTACCTACCTACTACCTACTAGGTTTATCGAGTTATCTTATGATTACTGTTTTAATAGGAAGCTAATTTTGTAACAAAACATCGCATCGTCTATACTTTTTCAAAATAAATCTGCACACCTACATTATTACAAAGCGCCCTTGAGGTATACGAAAACGGCGCTATATAAATTATCCATAATTATAATAACTATACACTTCAGTTGAAAATAACTGTACCCTAGATATCATCTCAACTGTTGCTAAAGAGTCCCACTGTGGTCCATTGTAATAAAATGACCTTATGTTCAAAAACGCGCAAAGTTCACTGACTCTAGTCCGGTAACCGTTGGAAAATTAACAATATGACACATTGTGTAGTAAGGAGTTAACTAAATAGGTAGCTACCTAATACGTGGATTGTTTGATTTACTTGACAAAGTAAAAATATATTATGTAATGTATTTACAAACCAAAGAGTATTACTATTACTTTCTCATACCCACACCTAATGATGCATAGGACACTGCGTTGGTACATCAAGTGCATAGTGCAGTGTATCTTGATCATTTTATAACATAAAGGTAGGATGGTGGAAGGAAGGTAGTAGAGTATGGGTAACTTTTTAGTAGGTTATGTACAGTGAAACATGACCGATTTTTGAAAAAAAAAACTGAATTCAGTGGAAAAAATAACGCGATGTCATTTTTAAAACAACTAGCAAAGTAAAAAGAGTTATTTTAAAAAAAAAGGACATGAAATTCTAGGGAATTAGCGTGCCAGTTTTATTTTATTGTCTCCGTAATAAAAATAAGAACCCCATTTTGCGACCACATTTAGTGATAGCGCTCTTGATCCCATGATCACTTTTTTTTTACCGTTGTTACGTCTTTTAATAACGTATTTCAACCCTTTACCTACCTAAAAAATTAAATATTGTAACTTACTTAATAACGACACATATGCAAGCGACGCAGGGACGCCATCTTTCCACCTCGGCACAGTGACGAACAATCGGTCTCCGAACACTTCCAGACCGACTGGAATATTGTTCTCAGGAATGAATTCCCCGGACCTGATGGCCTCCTCCCGGGCGTTGTCGTCGGGGAAGGCGAAGTCCAACTGCTTCCACTCGAAGGCCACCCTCAGGTTGTCCATGGCCAGCACTTGGGTGAGGAACAACAAGACCAAGGCCACTTGGTAGGCGCCATTTTGATGTGCTGACGACGCCATTTTGACGGCCGCCGCTGTCCTGAAAAAAGGTAAACCTTAATTAATATTTCAATTTACTAAAACAAACATACTCAGATCATTGTGATTTAAAGAATAAAATACTTTTTCTTGATAATTTCCTGTTTTTTTTTTCAATCGTCAATAATTATCAACAATTTATTTGTTACCCTGATAAAAAAGGATCGCAATAATTACGAATGTAGAAATTAAAAGTATCGACACGTTCAAAGTCGATTAAAGAATCTTACGACCGACGCGTCGCGACGCCGACCGACGTACTGATACTTTATAAGACGCTGAACGATATTATCTCGCGGCTGAATATTTCGTCAGCCAACTGAACATAATTTTTAAAATATTTTGATTTCTTCGTTAATTTCCATCGTTTTGAACAGAATTACAAACTGTTAATACCTGCATTCATTTTCCCTTTAATTTAGAGGACTAGTCTAATAATTGTGAAAATAATACTTGGGTACATAATATATTTATAAAGAATTACAATTTTATGCAGTGAAGATGATGAAGTAAATTTTCAATATATGAATACATTTAATTTTGATCTAAGTTTAATTAAAATAAAATTTCGTACGCTGAAGCAAGTTTTGATATTCAAAAAGTTTAAATGAAAGCCAGTCTGACATGTTAAAATAAAAAAGTTGTATTAAGTCGTATATGTATTGCTTGTTAATTCTCCAATCATCATGTATTTACTTTTAAAAACTCAATTTAAAATTTTTCTTTGAAGTGTAGGTTTGAACAACTTAAAGAAACAAGTAAATATTTCAGCACTTTTCCCCGTATTCCATACAATTTTCTTTCAAGTTAAGTCCATATGCATAAGATACTTAGATAACTAAGTATTTTTTTAATTGTAAATCGTAATTTTGTATAATATATTTAATATCCTACTACCGAACCTTAATTTTAATATTAATTGCCAATAATTCTTTGTCTACGCAAACTCGGTTCCACAATCTTATTATTTTATTCATTCGTTTGTTCAATATTCAAATATATTATATTATTCATTATACAATATCCGCTCCGTATGTGGAGCATATGGAATCCACAAACTGCCTCCAGGCCAAGCGATCGGCCGCCAGCTCCCGCGCATCCTCCCAAGTCAAGTCCACGTCCCGCAGCTCTGACGCAAACTGCCGACGAATTGTCAACAGTGGACGAGAACCTGATGCCTTGTAAAATAGGCAAGCGTGGTTAAGGCTCTCGGGAGGTATACTTAGTATATGGCCTAGCCAGCCGAAACGCCTTCGCCGGATGACAGTAGATACCAAGGGTTGCTGTGTCCGTTGCCTCACCTCTGTGTTCTTTACAAAGTCAAACCACCGCACACCTAAAATTCTTCTAAGACACCTATTCTCAAAACTTAGTATTCTGCTGTCTTGGGCCCTAGTTAGGTGCCACGATTCGCAGCCATAGAGAAGAACAGGTTATAATATGAACCGAATCTCGATTATTGATAATATACTGTCGAATATACCTAAGAAAATATTAGGTAAATAATAACAACATCTTAAACTAGATTTGATAGATTATTTATAACTCTTTTCTTTTTTTTAAACTCCGGTTCAACGAATAACATCACATGTATCGTGACCTAATGTACTCGTAGATCCAACGTTATTCATTAAAGTGATCAAATAATATATAATCCTCGTGATCGAACAGATATGTCACAACATGGCTACTACTAGATCGATAAACAAAACGCCTTAAGTGTTTTAAATACTTATATAACGGTACGGAGAAAAAACGACTTGTATGCAATAATATTCTCCGCAGTCAAGAATACGCGAAACCAGTTTCGGCTTCTGAAATGTATATTATATGTCGTGGAATTTCGAAATCACACTTACAGACTTGATCTCATATTTCAGTTTAATTTTCTTATGCCTAATAAATACATAATAAGTAAATTTGAAGTAGCTTTTTAAATAAAAACATTTCAACCAATAGGCGCACCAAACATCTATGTTTTATACTGACATACCTACATGTGTAAATTATACATGTAAAAATAAGTAAATAAATAAAATAAAAACGGTTATCCATTTATCTTTTTATGAAATTATCTCGAATTAAAGACCGTTTTATTTTCTAAGACCCCTCTCCCAAAATAAGTTTATACTCAGGGCTTTTTTGTACTGAGTAATTTTTCGTCCAACTTTTATCTCATTTCATCTTCTCTTCGTGAGATATAGATGAATCAACGATATATATTTTGTTTTTCTCTAATCATTTTATATTTTTATTTTCCTTTTATATTTGTGGAAAATTAATTCCTTAATAACAGTTTCCTGTTGTTATTCATAAAATAAATCAATTAATTAATTACATTCATTAAAAGATGGTAAATGAGTTAATACAGTTTCACATTATTTTGATAAAGTAAATAGCTCCTTTATTTAATGTTTTTTAAACGTACTATTCGATTATTTTCCGCTATCGGGAAATTAAAACGCTTAAGAAATAAATCAAGACTTGTTTGTTTTTGGTTATCGCTTTTGTCATAAACTTTACGCCATCGACACATAAATAATTTTGTAACCTAATTACAAATTACAATTATGCACCTTATTATTATAAAGGCAATATTATTTCTAAACCGTATAAATAAGTATAAGTTTTACGTTTTTATGACTAGGCACCTAGCAATTTATTTATTATTAACCATTACTGGTATTTGTCGATTCGATAAAAAATGTTTAAAATGATATGAATCAGAATATTTTTCTGGCATCTCGCGGTATACATGTTGTTAGGATGTCCGTTTGTGGTAGCAGGAAAAGTCCATTTTGTTTGATGTTATTTGAGTTGTTTATTTGATGTAAGTTTTCAATGTGCGATACGTCGATACATTACAGCAGGTCGGGGAGCGGTGTTGCCATGTTAAGAATTCTTACACATGTAAGACTTTTTCTATCCTATAGAAATGAAAAAAACTGTAAAAAAAAAACACTGAAGATCCAATTAACTGTTTTTTTTTTTACGTTTAAAAAAAAACTATGCAATCATGATATTTGCACATATTTCAATTTGTAAATACTATTTTCAATAAAGTCTAGGCGGTTTGTGGTTGAAAATAGAAATGGAGTCGTGGCGGAGTGGGGATTCGGTGACAGTGACGCTACCACTGGGCCACCACTCCACCCGTTTGACATTAATAAACCCCGTTTACTTTAATAACCCGTTTTTATTTTGTTTGTAAAAATGATGAAAAAAATAATATAATAAATTTAATAAAACGTCCGTTATCTAAGACAAATTTTAAAAACAAGTGTTTTTATTATTATTGAGTACAATTACAAAAAAAAAAAGAAAAATAGTTTTGGTTCGTGTTGACAAGTTATATATATGAATAACTGCTTAGTCAAGCACGGGAAAAATATTGAAGCAATTTAACATTTCAAGAAGGTCGTTTTCTTACTGTAATTTGTAAAATCATATTCCTTCAAGACCGCGCTTTTCTCGCCTATAACATTTACAGCACTGAAACGAGCCATTTTGTATGCAAAAAAAGAGGAATTTAGGCTGAGGAAATTAAGTAAAAAATGAAAAGGTGCGAATCAGACCATATTTTTGGACGGATTTTTTAATAGTTGGAGAAAATTGCTTCTCAGCAAAAAAATCTCTTTATTTTTTTTCAAATATATATTATACAAACACAAGTTCGTACTCACATGTGATCTATCTGTAAATACATAGTCACCGTAAGTTTTTTAAAAATAAATGTAAATTTCGGAGCTACGGAACGTGGATCTGACATGGGAAGAAGCATGGGCTAAGCAATCGTAGGTAGTGTGTGGAATTCATATTATGATTTACACAGGGGACGAAAATGGATTCATTGTGATGATGTTGAAATGAATCTTTAATTTTTCATCTCATTTAAATTTATTAAGAATAAATTATTCTTGAAAAATCATGTTTTTGGGGTGCCTAATATTATTCTGGCCACTCTTAGAGTATGATTCCTACAGTAGGCTGGACATGTCTGAGGAATGCCTTCTCAAAGGATTCTACAAATTGAGGTGAGTCAAGTTCCTCGAGGAATACTATCGAGAGGTAGAATGAGAAGACGGTGAAGTGACAATATTAAGAAAGACGCGGCAAGAATAAGTTAGTGGCTAGGAGTCTGCTTACCAAGATAAATATAAGGCAATGAAACGGGCTTCTTTTCGAGAAGGCTAGCCATAAGAAGATAATCTTAATTTAGTATTCTTACTTCCGATTCCTTCGCCTGCTGCAACAAAATTTGATCTGCAAATGTATTGGATTTCCCACATAACCGGTTTAGAGTTCATTATTTTATGAACGTATTGTACGTACTCATACGTACTACGCAGCAAACAATATCATTACCTAAATTGACTATCTAACCAAAATACCATAATATTATAAAAATGAAATGAATATAAATTTGTTTCAAAAAGATTCATAGAACCTAAACGAAACTCTAGCACAAAATTTGGAGAACGCGCTTTCGCTGCTGCGGGTCCTGTCGCCTGAAATTAATTCCCTTGCAACTTGGAGTTTCATAATCCTAAAAGTGGATCCACACGCTTCGGCAACCCTCGACCAACTCATACGTGTGGTTGGAGTGTGTTTTCTTAGGCTTGGGTAGGCTTGCGAGGGTTGTTAATATTAGTATCTATCATTGATTTCTTGTAATACAGATTGCTCAAAAATTCATCATCAAAACAATCCTTAAAGTCCCCATACAGACACCCACAGAATACATATTCACGAAATTTCAGACAATGACACCTAAACAACTTTACGCCAAAACAATTTTAACTTACATACACTCACAAATTATTCACCTACAACCCTGCACCACCCCTACCCTGAAATTGAACCTGTAAACTCCTCCCCAAGAGCCACACGATCCAGAACACAGAAAATATTGAAGCAAGCAAAGACACACACTACTACTTTTGGTCAGAGGGATTATGTGTATTATGCTGTCAAGCTCTACAACATGCTCCCTTTGGCCATCAGAACAATAAAACAGGAACTTGTTTTCAAAAAAAGCTGTGTCAAATTGGATAGTGGAGGTGGGTAGAATAGAGATAAGCAAAATTATTCAACCAAATAGATAGTCTTTTTTCATAATTTTAATTTTTACAAATCATTTAAAAATGTATGGATCCATTGTATGTTAGTAATTAAAAAAAATAATAAAAATTGTAAAATTAGTCCTCGGCACGGGTTACCCCAGTGAGGACAAATTTAGTATTTTTAATTTGTACTTTGTAATATGTTTTAAATAAATAAATAAAAAAAATAAAAAATAGGTAGGTGTGTAGATTGAAATTAAAATCAAAATCTAACGGGACGATTATTGTACTTTTTAATCGACTACAAAATTTTTATGTAAGTTCTACTCTTCAATATTATTTAACCATATTGTCCGCTTGGTTGGCGTTGAGTTACCTTTCAAAAGATCGCGGTTTCGATTCCCAGCGGGGTCAATATAAAGTATTTATTCATTTAAATATTTCACAATGTTATACCTTGGACAGCTGAAGCGTTTATCTTGCCTTCGTGTAATAAATGCGCGAAATTAACTGCAATTGGTCTACAAGGTTAGGTTAGGTGTGCGCCATTATGTGCGGATAAGGGAAAATAGTAGTATTTACAAACAAACAAACGACTACTAACATTATTGTACAAATTAAAGCTACTCTTATTAGACAACAAAATAGATTGTCTCAATTTCTCTCTCGTCTCGAATTTCGTTGCTCGGCTCAAGTAACGAGTTTAATTAAAAACGCAGGTAGATACAATCAATTGGATATTACCAATAAACGATAGCCTCTGTTCTATAGTTGTACACATTCTCAGTTCAATGCTATCTCAGTCTACCTTGTAAAATCGCCTGAACTCGCGTCGATTAACGGCCTTGAAGCTATCCACAATGAAAGGGAATTGATCGAAAGACAGGTAAACAATAAACAAAACAAATGAACTATTTAAATGAAACTCTTGGTTTTTAACTATTTTTTATAAGTTATCAAACTCCCTACCGGTTTCGAGTCAACACGTGTCTCTTTTTCAAGGGTGCAAGTATAAACATAAATATTTATTTATTTACTATTTACCCATTTTAAAATGAGAAGCATAAAAGTGATTAAAAATAAAAGAACATTAAATTGGTGAAGCTAAGACAGTGAGAATAAAACACAGACAGTTTACTTCATTTTTAAATCTTGATAGTTTTTCCATGAAGTTTACAATACAAAGTTGGGGCATGAAAACCATAGTTACTTTTGTGGTGACTAAGGAACAGAACGTGAGGCTCAACCTACGGACAATACAGAAAGTCAAATCTTGGTATCTATCAAGCCATGTAGCAATTTAAATATGAAAATGGAATCAATGTTTCTACGCTTTGCTCCATATCCATATACTATTTATACCTCCCCTTGAAATGAGACACGTGTTGCCTCGAACCATGCTTGTCTGTATAATTTAGTTAAAAACAGAGTCTGACAAATAGTTTTTAATGAATAGCTACAAAGTTTGACTTTGTCACACACTGGCAGCGGACACAGCAAATCTTGTATTTACTGTCATCCGGCGAAGGCGTTTCGGCTGGCTAGGCCATATACTAACCTCCCGAGTGTGCAAAACTAATGCTGGTACGTCAGAACGGGACGTAACGCCTCATTAAGTAGAGTAAAACGTAGGCGAATAAGCACTATTCAGTATAAAGTTTTTATAAACTATTGAAAACAGATAAAACCATCAATTTATTTTTTTTAAATTTTTACCAAAACTACTACTACTACTTTTTTTCTTATCCCCACCTAATTGTGCATAGGGCACTGCAATGGTGTACCAAGTGATTTTATCTGCATTCACACGTGATTTTTTGTCGATATACGTGATAAATTATTCTATCGACTTCGTATCGATAGTGACCTCGTATCGATACAACCTCCCTTGATGGTCGGACCTCTGACTTGAAGTGCTGGAACTAGCGGCCGATTGCTTATCTTGGAGGCAGTTTTTGGAAATCCATATAAATATTAATATGCTCCACAGGGAAACGAATAGGGAATGCTGATGATAAATTAACAAATGATTCTGGAGCCATAAGTTTATTCAATATGTAAATAGTAATATATGACCTAATCTTGTTACCAAACAGTGACACAACAAACGCCATTTTATGAGTTTGGAATTAATTACACCTCTTAAGCGCTTGGTTCTGCAAATAAATTAAAAGTTTCGCAATTTGCGTATCGCTAAAATGTTACCATTTCGGTAACATTACACAGTTGTTATTCAGAGCTAGCAGGTAATTAGAACAAGCCATTGTTGGAAAATAAAACAACTTTTCTTATCTACAGAAATCTTGTGTACACTGTTACGAGATTAAAGTTTCGTGAATCGCAGTGTATACCTGGCAATCTGCCCACAATTACTTAAAACGAATAAGGCTTTATTGAAATTCATTGCGTTGACTTCTTGATATATTTATGTTTTTCTTTCTGTACTAAGAAATACCTAAATTAATTTACAGATAAGAATATAGATTATGTTCTTCTGGGTTGTTATGCCGTGTTTGTGGGCTTTGTGTTGCCGACGTTTTGGAGCACATTGCAGTGTCCATCTTCAGGGCTTAATGTGCTATTTTTTTAATGTAACCTTAACTTAGGCGTACAAATGTCGAAATTAGAGCAGAGTGCAAGGCTGAGATAAGCATTATCGACAAAATTAAGAAAGGGCTTTTACGATGGTTTGGTCATGTGGAGCGAATGAGTGATGAAAGAAGGCTAAAAGAAGTTTAAATGCAAGTGTGCCTGGATGTAGAAGGCGCGGAAGGCCGAGAAAGACATGGCATGACCAAGTACGTCAAGTACTTGAAAGTGTTCATGTGAAAAGTCGGAATAATCGGTGTATGTGCATGAGAAGATGTATGAATGTAGAGGAAGCAGACAGAGTGGTATGGCGTTCTATCCTCTCTGCCTACCCCTACGGGGAAATGGCGTGATGGTTAGTTAGTTAGTTTAACCTTAACTTTAACATAACTTTTTTTATGCAACCGGGCCGAAGCGTACCAAACTGAAAAAAAAACGTGTTTTTCTTTAAATTGTTTATGGGCCCTCGGTTAACGTAATATTTTTTTTTTTAAATCATTTTATACATTCTCTATGACTTTCACACATTTCACAAGCACTCTCTTTACAAATCATAATATTATATTTAACCTTATGGCAATTGAATGGAAAAAGAAATCAGAGGTCACAATTTCAAATTATCCAAATATTATCTAATTAGTAATTAGTGCAGCGGAGAATGTTATTTTTGGCATCGTGTGGGAAAATATTACTCAAGAAAAATAAGATTAAAAATTGTATAATAATGATGCTATTTTCGTGTTAAGAGTTTCAAGATGACTCAAAAGTAAAAAGGGACTATCTTCGTCTACTAAAAGCCTTTATAATTTGAAGAATGAATCATTCTAAATTTATTTATCATGGTTACAATTATTTTTTGCAGTCTATGTAGGTATCTGCGGATTTAAAAAAAAACAGCGTTTTCAATGCGAAAAATAATAGGTAAATCTAATTTTGACCTTATCACTAATTTCGTTTAATTATTATCCTTGATACGTGATACATTTATGAACAATTGTTTGACCAATTTAATTAGTTTAATTCAATTTGTCCGCCTCTTAGCATAGTGGTAGCGCATTTGGCTACCGTACATGAGGTCGAGGGTTCAATTCCCGTAGGGCAGGGGTGCTCAAACGGTCGATCGCGATCGACCAGTCGATCGCGAGTGCTTTTTGAGTAGATCTTGAGAAGAATTTTTTTTTTAATAAGTAGGTAACTAAACTACAAAAATTTATTACTAAACGACGAAAATGAGTTGGTGCAGATTATATCAGATATACATCTCAAAGCTACAGCATCTGATACAAATTTCTGGTGTTTTATATCTGAAGATAAATATCCGAATCTAAGGCAAATCGCCCTTCAACTGACGGCAATGTTTGGGGTCAACTTACTTGTGCGAGTCTGCATTTTCTGAAATGAAGATAATTAAGTCAAAATATCGCAATCGACTAACTGACGATCATATGTCATCATGCTTGCGATTGGCACTCAGTGGTTACGCACCATCTTATGAAAAGTATGCTGAGGACATGCAGTGCCACGCTTCAACATCCAAAGTCACTCCTTAGTTGAGTTTAAGACCATATGTAACTCTTTTGTTTTTGTAACAACGAATAAACTCGCAATTTTGAATAACTAGGAGTTTTTTCATTGATATTGTAGAGAAGAACTTAAGTAAACCTAACCCAAACCTTGACTAAGATAATGTAAATTGTGCGGAAAGCTAATATCTATATATGCTACGGTAATATAATATATAATATCTATAATAAAGAAAGCTAATAATAATAATATATATATCTAATATCTATAATAAGGAAAGCTAATATCTATATATGCTACGGTAATATAATATCTATATACCTAGGTAGTAGGTAGGTAGGGTGTATCGTGTATGTACGACAACCCTGCATCACACATACTTGCAGCCTCTCAAGTCGATCGTAAGTAGTCTAAAAATATTGAGGTAGATCGCCAGCAGTTCAAGTTTGAGCACCCCTGCCGTAGGGGGTTAACATGAAATATTTATTTACATGCTGGTAATGAAGCGTAAGACTGATCCTCTTACCTTAATGGGATAAAATGATCAATATACACTGCGCTTGGTGTAGGTACTGATGCAGTTCCCTATGCACCACTGGGTGCGGATAAGGGAAAGTAGTAGCAGTAGTAGTAGTTACTTATATAAAACTTTTATCATTTCAACTTGAGTGTGACGTTAAAAGATGTGCTTAATATTTACAGCAGACGATATATTGAGGATGTTTAACCTTTGAGGCGTCATAAAAAAAGGTTCCATTGTTTTCCAAACCCATTGATGATCGGTGTTTTGTTTTACGATTCTGAGAACTTCGGATCCAAGAAGCTATTTTCTTCCTTCCTCGCCATGTACGGACTGGCAAAACACCCGTACCTCCAAATTATGATTTTAATTTTCGTTTAATAAAGAAAACAAATAAATATTTAAAACAAACGAAGGGCATTTTGAAGTCATTGCACAGTACAAGTAAGATTTAAAATAAGGTTTTTTGTCTCAAATGTGACTTTGCAGTGACGTGGTCTTTTTTAATGAACTTACCCGTTTATAGCCTATCCAAATATGTGTGATGTAAATTTTTTTAAGGTGAATAAACAGAAACATTTATCTATGTTATAGATTTATCATTTATCATTTATCTAAATGTATCTATTTCCGTAGTAAGGGCGGATATGTAATGCGCGATTAAGACGCCATAGAACATTTTTTGTTGAACTTACTAAGAATAATATGGCATATTTCAACCCCTTATTGCGCATGTGTAGGTTGTATAATAAAATTGAATGTATATTGATATTTTTGTAAATAATCCAACCTATTTTAGAACTACATGTCTAGAATTATTATTAGTAGATACATAATAATATAGTAAAAATATTTCACATATAAAGATATTGATTATTGTTTTTATGTACTATATATTATGTACGTGTGTATATATTTTATTTTTATTATTTTTATAATTGTTTCTCCTTAGTTTCTATATGCATAATTATAGAGCCTATTTTTTATTGTAAATATTTAATAATTTTGTAATAAATATCATTTTCACCTGTATATATGTAACTGGAACATGTGAATGAACCTGTGAATGTTCTGTTTATGTACAGAAAGTAAATTAATAAATAAAAGGGGATGGTTTTATGTGTTAATTTGCAGTCAAAGTGTATATAAATGTCAAATTTATTACGATTTTACTATCCAATTTATCATAACACCAAATGTAATATAGTTAAGCTTATTAACTTTAATAAGTTTAAGTCATTATTTATAACTTACCACTTCTGCATATCTTACATTTCATTGTTTTGTGTTTTTTTTAAATTATGTTTTTTTTTTGTTCTTTAA
>JAGVSP010001337.1:0-62308 GCA_022494985.1 Micrasema minimum | reverse complement strand
AATTCTTTCCCTTTAAATTTTTTTTTAAAAAAGTAGAAAAAATATTTTAAAATTCACCCATTTTTTTCGACTCTGAACAAGAAAACTGTGTAGTAGTTTTCTGAACAAGAAACTGTCCCATATAAAGCGGGCATTACCTAATCTGATAGAGGCTTTTTTTCTTCATTAGAAGGAAATATTAAGTACAAGTATGTGAGGTTTCATGATTTCCTGAAATTCCTATTTCACTAATATCCTGTCTAATGTTTGAGTTTATTTCACGATTAAACATTTTGAAAATCTCACAGAATATTCAGAAAAACTAATCCTGTTTCAAATTTGGCGATTTGAAATATTTTCTATAGCAGCGTAAAAATAAACGATTTTATAGAGATAGGAAATTTGAAGGGAACTTTGTATACTTTTGTACCGATGTTTCTTTAAACACAGTTTGTAAAGGAATGGTGAATCTTTTGAAAATGAACATTAAACTTCGAAAAATTGTATTGTCTGTCGATGACATTGAATGATTGCGTAATACAGTCCTTAACAATACACAAAAGGAATGGATAAATAATAATAAAATTAATTGTAAGATATAGTCAAGTAAAGGGATAGCAGGTAAGTGCGAACTTTTATTTTGTCTGTAGCTGTATTTTAAAAAGAAACATTAATTTGAGTTCTTGTATATTATGATTTACTTACTCAAATACTTAAATTTTGGGTCTGATTTCGTTGTATCAGAAAGCAGTAATCAAGTTGTGCTGGAGTGGGATTCGAACCTAGAGATTCCAATCCGGAGTCCTCGACTCTACCACTACCCCCCAAAACCTGGTTCAATTTTGTATTAACTATCTATCAACTAAAAATTAAACTTTAAAAAATCATAGCGGCTATTTTCTTTGCCTAAAATGAATTGAATTTTTTAATTTCATAAGTAATAATACTAATTACTTAGTAACTTTGCTTACATCATCAGACAATAAGTTAATAATCCATCAATCTTAGTAATCTTCACACAAAAAAAAACAGTAGTAGATCAATAGAGTAGACATATTAAACAAACTTCAAATAGAGTAGAAATTTGAACAAACTCGACCACTATTGGAATATGGATATCAAGCATGGAGTCCCTACTTCACTAAAGACATCAAACTGCTGGAAAAATTCCAAAGATATGCTACAAAAATCCCCAATTTAATAAAAAATATGCCCTATCACGGTATATTAAAAGCACTAGGACTTACATCATTGGAAAAACGACGGAAGAGGAGGGGATATAATTGAAACTTACAAGATACTAAATGATTACTACGACTGCCCCCTGCATCAACTATCATGATGATGAGATGTATCAACTAAATCCCAACACCAATCTACAGGGCTACAACTGTAAGTTCTATCGTCCCCAATTCCACCTCAACGCTAAGAAAAACTTCCTTCCCAGTAGGGTGGTATCAGACTGGAACAAATTGCCAGGCCTAGTTGTCCACTCCACTATGGTCAACGGGTTAAAAAACTGTTTAGATGCAGAAAGCAGACAAGAAGCACTACAAAAGATATAGATATACACCAGCAAAAGCTGCCTGCCTTTAACAATAATAATAAAACTTGACTACTACTACTACTAGTTTCCGTTATCCGCACCCAATGGTGCGTAGGGCACTGCATTGGCCAATGTCCAGTATTGGAATGAAGGTAATTGATCTGAATTCAAATTCAATATCTAAATATTCAAAAAATTCAGCATACTTAAGTAGATTCATTTCTAATTCAGAATAATCTCTGTCCTTATCTTTCAATAATCCTAAATGTTGGAAAATATTTTCAAAACTATTGAATCAACTAAAGAGTTTTTAAATACTAAGTCTAGTATAAATGAAAAGACTGCTAAATCTAAAGAAAAGAGAACTCTTGACTCGCGACAACTATGTTGGTTTATAAAGTATACATATTTAGATGGTTTTTGTGGTATAAACATACGCAATACTTCATACTTGTTATGTTAGCATAATGGGCCATCAGAATCTTATAATTGCAGGTTCAGCAGTGCAGATGGAGAAATACATACACACATCCTATGTAACTGCGAGGCTCTATCAATAAAGGATGTCCGCTGATCGGGCCGGATGATGTAAAAGAGCTCGCTCTCCACCTAGTGGACTGGTCGTTGAACTGGGCTTGGAGGAAGAAATAGTAGCAATGGATGTGCTAGTCCTCACCCTCCGTGAGAGCTAAAGGCTTAACGCCTAAGCCAGGACGGTCAGAACTAACTTATGGAGAAGCGTCACATTAGATTAATTACTCTTCTAAATCCACTACATCTTGAAACAGTTCAAATAAACTGTTAAATAATTCATAAACAACATTTTAAGTGTGTCCAAATACTAGTAGATACTAGGCGGAATGGGGAATGATGTAATACATCAAGTAGCCACTTAACCCAGCCAAGCCCTGTAAACACCTAGATATCCATATTCCCTTCCAGACTTCTCGTCTCTGTTAAGATGTTAATTGTATTATATATTCATTCTCAGAGAAATTCAAAATGTGATTTGTATGTAAGTAGGTGGCAGAAGTTACCTGATGTTGGCTTAGCAAAATGTGTTCATTTTTAATAAATACATTTAAAATTTGATGGAAGCGAGCAAGATTGTTAGATTGAAATTCTCAAGTACTTGTCTACTCTGAACACAGAAGTGGAAACAAATTAATTTTTTCAGTTTTTAAATTGATATAAAATTATATAAAAACCTACAAATTTACAATATCACCATGGGAAGTATTTCTGGGTGCTTTCCCAATGGCAAGTTGATAGATCAAACATTATCAGGGACTTTATCTATTATTATCATAAATATACTAATAATTATATTTATGATTATTATCTTACTGCTATAAGTACTTAATAATATGAAATAGCGATTCCCATTTATCTAATTCAAAGTTACCAATCTTTCAAAAATCTAATACCCAACATGAAACAAATTTTCTAACATTCAATTTTAGTGTAGCAGTGATAATTTGAAGTTAGGCGCAGATTTGACAATGTGCTTTGTGTCTTGTGTCATCATTGGATAAAGGAACTTGTAGGAACAGCTGATACGCCCGTACTTCCAACTATTACGTCAGTTATAATAAGTTCTAGACTACGTCCAAATCGTCATCGAGTTAAGTTCCGACCTCAAAATAGACATGCTGTATTAGAATGATTTGTCAAGAGTAAGGAGGTTATGTAAACAAAATATGAAAACAAAGGGTACCTTGAAGTATCCTCCTTGGTACAGGGTGTCGGGGGGGCAAATATCGCGACTTCCCACTCGAAGAGGTTTTCTTCTCCGACCAGCTTGACCCTGAAGCCTTCCACGGGCTCCTCCTGCAGACTCTTGTATTCCAGGGCTAAGGCTCGGAGGGCTGAACTAGACGGGGTAACAGACATCTTTGTGTGGGTTTCTTCTCTATTGCGCTCACGGAATCGACAAAACGCGGAATATTTTCACCGCGATCAATGCCGTGCCACCAACACTTTCACACACAATATCAATTCCCTTTCTACACTGATATTCTTTCACAATGCGTAAAATTTCTATTTCAAACAAACATAACGCCAACGCGGAACGATCTCAGGCGGAGTTATATTATATATTATTATATGTCACACACTTCAAATAGCCAATACTGTAAGGGTTTTGAATTAAATATTAACAGTAATCTGCATTTAAAATACGTGAATTATAATGCCTAAACGCGACGAATGTTGGCAAATGAATAAAATAAACAGTGTTCTAGAACAACCAAACGCGTCGAACGGGAACTTCAAGGAAAACAGCTGTTATTTCCGTGTACTGTCGCGCAGATTTCTGCGCAGATGCTCTCTGTATTACTGACATCTTTGTTTTTTTCACAACATTACACATCAGAAGTTTTCTAGCATATTTATAAAATAAGAGTACAGATGGCAGGAATAGTACGCAGTTGACGCCAAAAATAAATTTATCACTCATAATCACACATTTTAAAGCAAACATTATAACAGATGTTGCGGTTTACAAAAAATTATACTCCTTTTCGATTATTGCTTTTAAGCCATATAAATTATATTTTTAGTATTTGTACGTAATATAGGCCAGCCACTCTTCGAGGTCCTGTGGCGCAACGGATAACGCGTCTGACTACGGATCAGAAGATTCCAGGTTCGAATCCTGGCAGGATCGAAATTACTTTTTTCCACCGATTTTTTTATTACAGACGCTATTCACAGAAATATAATATAATACCTACCGTGTTTTTTTCCTTGCTTGCATTTAAACAAAGCTCAAAGGTTTCACTCGCTTTATAATTTATTGCTGGGTGCTAATTATATTATCTTCAATAGATTGATACCAAACTATTACTACACTAAAATGATTTAAGAGTCGTGTGTCGGGGTGTAAAAGCCGAAAAAGACCGAACTAGGCATGTATTATCGTCATACAAAATTCCTGCTTGAAGGCGATTAATTCTATAATTATTAACACTGTGCGTGCATAAGAAGACGAATGTGTGTGGTAGAGTAGTGTTGCGTTATATCCTCCCTGCCTCCTACTCCTTGAAGAAATTACGTGATGGGTCGTTTCCTTCCTTCGCCACGTTCGCTCCCATGTTGAGCATGTAGACTGTAGACATTCCTAGATCCCTCCAGGAGACCGGATTCCGGCCAACTCTCGCCTTCTCCCACGTCAGTCCCCCATCTATCAGCTCCGACGAGTACATACGAAAGATGGTCATCGACGGTCTAGCGTCTAGCAGGACGGCATGATCCCGCGTGCGTAAAAAGGGGTCAGCTCGATTATACGAGTAAGTATTTGAATTATTATTTTCGGTCTTAAAATTTGGATACACTCAAAACGTTAAATGTTTTTGCGAAAAGCTACCATACATCTTTGTGAACTAAGTGACGTATTCTTGACATCTTGACATTATGAGGACGAAGGCAGCATCAACGACCACAACAATATTATATTTTAAATAAATAAATAGTTATAGAAGTTACTAAAATAAGGTTTTTTATAGAGTAAATTAGGTAATTGCCGTCAACATGAAATATTTATTTACATGAGATTTTTAAATGAATACTTCAAGTGTGATACCTTGGACTGGTACTGAAGCGTAAGACTGATCATCCTACTTTCTTGTAAGAAAATGATCAAGCGACACCTATGCGCCATTGGGAGCGGGATAAGGGAAAGCAATAGTAGTAGTAGTAGTAAATTGGGTAATAATCAACCCTGTGAGTATTAGGAAAAGGTGACTGCTCCTTAATGACCCAGAGGTCAAATGAATCCGTACCATCGTTTTTCATGGTACGTTTCCCTAACGAATTTGTTGCCTGTGCTGTGTGCTCCATTTTCTTTGTTTACTTTTTAGGAAACACTTTACACGAGCTTTACTATCGAAACAGTATTCCTGTCAATATTAAGCAGGAACTCTTTGTTTTTTTGTATAGGTACCTTTGAATATTATATAGGTGCTTAGCAAACAATAATTTGTTTACCTTTTAATTTTATTTTTCGTGATAACTCTGCAATATTTATGTCGTTTTTAATAATTAGGTATGCTTCATAGACAATTACGGTAGTAAAATATTAATTATTTGATAGTTTATATTAATATGAAAACTCAAAAATACATATAAATAACACACGTTACGTGAAACTCACAAAATTTACAGATCACTCGTCTTAAGGAATGGGTTAGTATTGTGAATTAAATCTATAGATATACTTAGTCCACTCATTTTGCGAATAATTTATTCTGCATATTGCATGGAATGGCATCGGCACGGGGTACTTTTACCTTTTACCCCCCTTTAATGAAGAAGGGATGTTATTAGAAGTGACTAACAAAGGTAATAATAGGTGTGCAGAGATTTTTTAATTCAACATTGAATTTTTTTCTAAATAGGAGAAACCCTTTTTATAACACACAAATCAATTAAAGTGCTATATTTTTATTTCCACCCTTTACGATATAGCGACTTGTTATTGGTACATTCTATGTAACGGATAAAAAAGTTTTAGAACAATAATTTATTTATTTAGTAGGTACTTACTTATTAGAATTTACAGATAAAATAATTTTGGAAAAAACTTTTTTGTCAAGGAGGCAAAAAAACTTAAATCGTTAAATACTTTTATATATTTTACAAATTTGTGTGAACTAGTGGTACCTATAAACATTGAATTTTCTGTTTCAAAGTTGACACGCGATGTGTGCTATCGATTTATTCAATATCCATTAATTTACGTCACATGTTACATAAATATGTATTTTTTGTCATTAGACTACCCAGGGCAGGAATCACCACTGTATCTACATGTAGATACAAGCGTTTATCGTCTTTCTTGTATCGACGGAAATACATAGAAAATCATCGAAACTGGGTCGTAAAATCATCGATACAAGGTCGATAAGCGCTTGTGTCGACCTTGTACCGACCTGAGTACATACCTATATTTATGTGTCGGTGATTCTGCCCCGAATCGATAGGAAAATATGTGATACAAACGGACAAAGTGATGAAATCTTATTATTTGCCATTGTCATAATGTCATGCCAATATTTGGCCATGTCAATTTATTTTTCGAATTATGAAACGATATTCTTGTATGAACAATGTACATAATTCCACATTCACTCTTTCTCTTTATTTATCGTCTCCTGCGTTTAAATATTTAGATTTCCCAACACATACACCACACTCCACACACAAACAACAACTCAACATACACATGACATAACATAACCACCTTGTTTGCTCACTTTACGTCTTCAGAAATTTGTCTTGTACATTGTGTTGTCCACGTAATTGGTGTTATGTTGTATATGTTACCTCAAATTGAAAATTCTTAGTTCATTGTACCAAACATAGCACTGTGTGCAAAACATAAAATTTAAATAAATAAATAAATAAAATAAAAAGGTTTTATTTTTGTTTCATACTTTTTACCATCATACCGTTTTTCAATTTATTTAATAATTTAAACAAATTCTCTGTACTACTATCACACTGGCTGCGGCTGCGACTGTGACACGCCATTTATGCGTAGGGTAAGAATGGAGAATGAAAAAAAATCCCCTTAACACCTGTTTTCCTACAATCATAAATATTAAATGTGTTCAGAAGCCTCTCCCTGCCTTTCCTATTCAATTTCCGGTGTTTCTAGGTACTTAAGGTAGATAAATGAAAACACTACCCGAGAAAATTAAGACCTAAGTACCTACATAGCAAATTAATGGTTTATGGTAAATATTATTTATACTTAGAACGTATTTTTTCCGTAGTGTATTTTTTGTGTTTTTTATCCTTCAAACTTATTCATACCCATTATTTAAACCCGGTGAGAAACTATATTATAATAAGAAGAAAAAAACTATTTCCTTAGTGTGATTATATTTCACTATCAATATAAGGGATCTAGTGATGTCCACATGCTCCACATAGGAGCGAACGTGGCGAAAGAAAGAAGAAGAAGGATTTTATTTATACCTACTAAACAAAGTTTTCATTTGGAGGACGGCTATACCTACATTTATACTCTCCTATCTATCTATATATAATTGGAAAGCTAAATTCCACGTTCCGAAGCTCCATTCCCAACTCACTCAAGACTCGAGTGTTCAACCAATGCATTCTACCCGTCCTTACTTATGGCGCGGAATCAATGACTCCGACTAAGCAATCCTCCCATAAGTTGCAAGTTGCACAGGGAGCATGGAGAGAATTATGCTTGGAATTTAGAATAAAGGAACGATTGGATCCGACGCCAGACAAAGGTCTGCGACGCGCGACGTGGTGAAGCGAATTGCTTGGTTGAAGTGGAAATGGGCTGGTATTATAGCCAGAATGACGGACGACAGATGGACGAAACGCGTTCTCACCAGAACGCGTTTCGTCCATACCTGGAGACCGAGAAACCAGAGGCCTCAAGGACGTCCACCGATGAGATGGGTGGACGACATCAGGAAGTCTGCTGGAAGACAGTGGATGGGGGCGGCGCAGGATCGGGAGGCCTATGTCCAGCAGTGGACCTCAACGGGCTGAAGTGATGACCTATAAAAATAAAAAAAACTGTTTTAAATTAATTACATTATTTAGTTTCTCGCTTTAAGCTGTATTTTTTTTTTTAAATACTTACCATGGTGTACAAAAGTAGTGTCCAAATATGCACTCTTAGGTGTGGTTGAGAGACGACAAAAAAACGAACTTCAAAGTTCTTTCCCGTTTATTTTATTTTTGGTAGTTTTTAGGCAACCCTGCTAAAATAATCATCGAAAGGCTTAATAAACATTGAATAAGGTTGTATGTTGTTAGTTCAGGCCTGAATTCCGGATGTTCGCTAAACGCCGGCGACCGCGACCGCCGCCGCCGCTCGCGCCGTCGCCGTCGCGGCGCTATGCATTTCGCGATTTGTGGCGTTGAAATGAGCGAAAACTCTAATTAATATACTATTTTAGTTTTTCCTATACCTTAGTGTAAAGATTCACATTACGTTGTCTAATTTTATAAACATTTAATCGATTATCGAAATTAGTGCCTTAATCAACTGGTGAGTTTTAACTATATTTTTTAATGAAAGTGCGCCATATTATTGCAATATTTTTGGGGGATGGAAATATGTTTGATTTTGAAATATATTAATTACATTACAGTACTACTACAATATAACCTAAAAATTTTAAAATAATTATTCTAGGCAATAATATCACTAATTTTCCGTTGAATGATTTTGCCTGCCTTTAAATAGTATTAATTTTTTATTAATGTTCATTAAATTTAAAGTCGATTGTAATGTTATTCGTGTAGATTTGATGAATTTACTCTTCCAATTAAATGGAGACTTTTTTTTATAATGACTACAATTTTTTCACTTAAATTCTTTGGTCCTCTAAGATTCTGGTTTAATCATTTTATTTAATATTACAGACTTCGTTCTAACATTAAATAATGTTTAATATTAGATATAAATATGTGTATAATAAATGTTGCAATTTGTACGATTATGTGTTAGAAAATAGGAAACAAGTTTTAGAGAAGTAGGATTGAAACTGGCTATTATTACTTTCATATAATTTACGATCAAGGTATTGCAATTTGTGCTCCTAACGTATATGTATATTTTCTTTCCATGCGGCTGAATTGTTTGGCCTTTAAAACATCTTACTCCGGCAAAAGCTTCAGAACTTATTGCATTAAATTTTCGATTATAAGTTTGGATTTATGTATGTCATCTTGTTCCCAGTTTGTGCGGTTAAGCCTCTAGTTTTGTCCTTTTGGAATAAAGTGTGCCAAGGATATCAGCAGCTTTGTATTGCTTGGTACAATATCACCAGCCACTACCTTCCCAGTAATGACTCATTACGTCGGATTTATATTCCAAATACACGTTCTATGATGCGAATTCTTTTCGAGGATAATAAAGTATTGCTATTAGAGAGACTCGCAACAAGTTGCCATAAAGGGTATTGAAATAAACTGTCAGTAGCTCAATCACAGATAACTATCGACGTAATTAAAAACGTGCTAATCACGTGCTAACGCTAACGATTTGAGCGATCACAATGACATACCGTTCAATACCGCGATCGCTGATCCGAGCATTGACGATCTGAGCCGAGCGGAGCCGATCTACGCTATATCGCGGCCGTACGTCAAACGTCAAATCATCGCGCTTGTCGGATTTTTTATTATGTCGACTGCTTTTCTCAATATTTGGCTTGCCGAAAACCGGCTAAATTACAATAAAGATTGAATGAAGATTTGTGCGAATAAGATATATCTCGGGAAATGGCTTGCGACTAGTATGCGCTCGTTTAATAATCCCGATCGATAACTGGTAAGTATCCATGGGTAAGAAATCGTTATCACGTCGCTTATTACCGAGTCGGTACTGATCTGTGATCGAGGAACAGGAGGGTTTAGTTTCTATATTTTTCAAAATAGGATACAGTGATCACATTTTGAAGTCAATTACTCTCCCTTATCAGCGCCCAATAGTGCATAAGGCACTGCATTGATACGTACACTAGAGTCGAAATGTCTCGAAGTGAAGCGCTCTCTCTTTCTTTTGACGTCATACGCGGCTAGAAAAATGTTCGGGTAAAAATGTCAATGTTTAACTTTGACCGAAAATATCTATCGCAATTAATTTATATAATCTTCTCAAGGCGGTATTTCTTTTTGTAGCAGGCCCTTTAATATAATCAGTAGTTCTTTTAGGATCCCGATTTTCCTACGGAAATTCCAATATGTTCCAATTCTAACACATTAGGAGTATTAATATAAAAATTTTCAAAATTAGTTCAAACCGGGTTTGGGTTTCAAATTGATTTAACACACAATACAGCGCCAATTTGCAAAATAGATAAACATTTAGCTTGAGGTATTTTAGTTTGGAACGCCGACACATGACACGCAATCTACATAATATGAAGCCACCTACAAGTCGTATATTGTGGTTAAATATTCTGTATCAGCTCGTAACTTGAACTAGTTCAGTACCAAGATTTGGCAGCTAAAAACTAGTAAAGTTTCTTCAGTAATCAGTATCGATCAACCAAAAGAAAAGTGCCTTTAGCAATTTAGAAATGAATTATTCAATTTATCATATGTATTACGTCCGATTATTAGAAAATAGAAAAGAAAATGTGGAGGAGTGGAATTGAAATTGGCGATTGAGACCTTAACATTCTTATTTCATTTCATTCATTTTACCATATCCGCTCCCTATGTGGAGCATATGGAATCCACAAACTGCCTCCAGGCCAAGCGATCGGCCGCCAGCTCCCGTGCATCCTCCCAAGTCAAGTCCACGTCCCGCAGCTCTGACGCAAACTGCCGACGAATTGTCAACAGTGGACGACCAGGACGCCGAGAACCTGATGCCTTGTAAAATAGGCAAGCATGGTAAAGGCTCTCGGGAGGCATACGTAGTGTATAGCCTAGCCAGCCGAAACGCCTTCGCCGGATGACAGTAGATACCTAACTAGGGCCCAAGACAGCAGACTTCTAAGTTTTGAGAATAGGTGTCTTAGAAGAATTTTAGGTGTGCGGTGGTTTGACTTTGTAAGGAACACAGAGGTGAGGCAACGGACACAGCAACCCTTGGTAACATTCTTATAATTTACTAAAAGTATTTCTTCGCAATCGATGAAAATGTACCTACATAATTTTGACCCAAACTATAACAGTAAAAAAATATATTAACATGATACATATATAATTTATGTATAGTACATAATAAATAATGTAGCGAAGTATGTTCGGCATCAGTTTAAGAGACCATGTCACTAAGGAGGAGATAAGAAGACGGACTAGAGTCATAGACGTCACAAAAGCTATCTCCCAGCTGAAGTGGACATGGGCTGGACATGTGGCACGCCTGAGGACCGATGCATGAAACGCCTGCTTAACTGGAGACCTAGAGCTGCAAGGAGACCAGTAGGAAGACCACCAAGACGATGGACAGACGACATAAAAAGTACTGCAGGATCTGGATCCATCTGGATGGCAGCTCGAAGCTCAGGACAGAAAGCAGTGGATCAACATGAGGGAGGCCTATGTCCAGCAGTGGATGAACAATGGCTGAAAAAGAAGAAGAAGAGAAGATAGTATATAAATTTACAATATATCTACTATAATTCCAAGAAGGTTATGATTATAACGGAATTAGACAATCATGTATTGTAATTTACGGCGAATTTTGTTCCCTACCAATTTAATAACACCGATAATTTTTTTATATCCTACACAACTGAAGCAAGTAATCAATTAAAATTGGTATACAAAAACATCGCCTTGGTCTGGCATTATTTGCAAATTTTACGACATAATTATTTTGGAGGTGGGATCCATTGCAATGACTTTTTCTACATCAGCCGCCGCCCACGCTCCTCTATACAGTGACACTACACAATCATACCACTTTACTAGACTTATTACTCCCACAGTCACTAGAAATAACGACTTATCTCATCCTTGAAGGAGAATTGACACAATGTATAGAAAAAACAGTATTATTGTAACCGTGGTCTAAATTGAGGAGCTTTCAACAATCGCCTTTTACGCGATTTATGAAAAATTATAATTTACATTGTAATATAGGTAATCATATCAATTTCTCAACAGCAACAATCATTGGGTAAGTAACTAACCTAACCATCACGCCGTTTCCCCAAAGAGCAAAGCAGAGCGGATAGAATGCCATACCACTCAGTCCTGGCACATTTCCCTTGCTTCCTCCGTATTCAAACATCTTCTCAAACAATAATTTCTTAAATCTATAACAGTAATAAGTTTTTTTTCAGTCACAACCTTAAGCTGGAGAAGACCCGGTTTAATCAGAACCCAAGAAAGCATTTCCTGAGCAACAGGGTGGTAGATAGCTGGAATGGGCTACCTCAGGAGCTGGTCATTGTGAATAGTGTGAACGGGTTTAAGAATGGACTGGACAAGTTGTATAAAGTTTAAAACCTCACTAACTGTCCGATTTAGGCATATCAGCTTTAAGCTGCTCGCCTAATATTAAATAATAATAATAATATCATTTGTATCGGTTGTGTATATTTTATTTTGAAACTAAATAAAATTAAAATGAATAATGATGCTAAACCAACGAAAACTGAACATACAAACATTCCCAAAAAAATGTTGTCAGTACATCATAACATGTGATTCTAAACGGTTCGATAGTACATGCCCAAGTGCTCTAACAAGATATCCGCAATCCCATGCGGCGTCTTCCCAAATCACGTCTACGTCCTGCAGTTCTCACGTAAACTGCCGATGAATCGTCAGCAGTGGACGTCCAAGATGCCAAGAACCTGATGCCTTGTAAAATAGGGCAGCTAATTATTAAGACACGTTCGTAGCACGTTATAGGACCCTTTCTTCCTTCCTTTCTCCGAACCTGATGGTGCATTGCATCGGTTTACACTGGAACTGGTGTAACCTACTGACACCAAGTTTTGATCATTTAATTAATTAATACAAGAGTAAAGCAAAATAATATGGCCCAATGGTCGTTCAACATTGTCCGTTGCCGTCATACAGAATTAATGGTGCCTTAAAAGTCGGTAGTATCTAATAAGTGCTTATCAAAAGAGGCTAAATTGGCAGTTCATAATGGAGTTCTGGTACCAACCCTTATGTATGGTAGTGGAGCGTGGTGTTGGAAAAAAGAAGGATGAAAGTAGATTGAATGCAGTTGAAATGCGATCTCTCAGGCGAATGTGTGGTAAGACTATGTATGATAGGTGTACAAATGTCATCAAATGAAATTAGAGCAGAGTTCAAGGCTGAGATAAGCATTATCGACAAAATTAAAAAAGGGCTTTTACGATGGTTTGGTCATGTGGAGCGAATGAGTGATGAAACAACGGCTAAAAGAAGTTTAAATGCAAGTGTGCCTGGATGTAGAAGCCGAAGAAGGCCGAAAAAGACATGGCATGACCAAGTACGTCAAGTGCTTGAAAGTGGGCATGTAAAAAGTCGGAATAATCGACGTGCGTGCATGAGGAGATGTATGAATGTGGAGGAAGCAAGAGAAGAGTGCCAGGACAGAGTGGTGTGGCGTTCTATCCTCTCTGCCTACCCCTTCGGGGAAATGGCGTGATGGTTAGTTAGTTAGTTAGTTAAAAAATAAATCAGCAACCAATTTCTTTGAAGCTGGAAATATCGTCAGTAGAAAGCTGTTTGCGCGGATAATCTCGTGGGCGGGCTTATGGGCGGGGCGGGAAGGCAATCTCCAGTGGGCGGGACCAACTCGGTATCTCCAGAGAGCACACTATACCACTTTACCTGCTTCAGTGTTTATTTCATATTAAACAAATAATAAAAGGTATGAGAAATATTATCCAAATGGTTGGTTTATGTGATTGAACTTAATATGACAAAAAGGTTCTGGGGCCCTAGTACATTGAAATCATCACTTCGTGTGGAAAATCATTGTCTTTAGCGTACGTTAATTTCTTCGCTAGCAATGATTTTCCATACGAAGTGATGTTTTCGATCTCGATGTTTGTTTATGTTACGCACCCTGCTAATTTTAAAACATTAAAAATCTACAACATAAACAACACTTTGGGAGTGTTCGAATACTTGTACACAAATCTGGATTTTATCGCAAGACGGGAGTAGGTATATATTTCATTTTTATATCCCTACAGAGAATTTTTTTTATTTTATTTATTTATTTTTCTGTACATATACAAAACATTCACTGGTGTGAATGTTCCAGTTACATATGTACAGGTGAAAATGATATTTATTACAAAATTATTAAATATTTACAATAAAAAATAGGCTCTATAATTATACATATAAAAACTAAGAAGAAACAATTATAAAAGTAATAAAAAATAAAATATATACATGAGTACATAATATATAAACACATTATAAACAATAATCAATATCTTTAAAAAAAAATAATAATTTTACTATATTATTATGTATCTACTTACTAATAATAATTCTAAACATGTGGTTCTAAAATAGGTTAGATTATTTACAAAAATTTCTATTTTATTACATGAAGTAGAATTTTATTTTAATTCAGGAATAAGGATATTTAATACTTAACTGCATATCAATGCATAGATGGAGCTTTTAACTTACTGGTGGATGATTCTCGATTCGTAACATACACGGGTAACTATACAAACTCAAAAATGTTACCTAGTGTGGATATTCGCTAATAAGCGGAATGGGGAATGTTGTAGTACATAAAGTGGCCACTTAACCCAGCCAATGACAGGTCATAAGCCCTGTAAACGCTCGAATATCCATATTCCTGAATTTGAAAAAATTCTACCTCATCTCTGTAGGGATATAAAACATTTGCGAATTATTCTTCGTTCTGCCAGAACGGCACGGTACAAAACGAGCCTCGACTGATTAAATAATGGGGGTGGAATTTATAAACTTCTGTACGTCTGAAGGATGTCATTTCTGAAAAAACCTAATAAATGTTCTCCAATTTATGGTTCATAAACATGTTTACGTCTGTATTGAACGCCTTACGAAGTGAGTTAGTAGTGAATGATTCAAACTTCACCGTGTAACGTACTTAGTTTCTATATTTATATAGCCGGTTCATAGTTGCGTGGGCGGGCTGTGATCAGCTCACCTTGACGAAGGCTGAATGAATAATTGGGAGTTGTGAGGGAAATATATCACTAGTAATCTTGCATTATTCACCATTCCTTAGGCGATCAGGTGTACCTGTTACCAGTAAACTAAGATGCCGGCAGCTGATGGTGACTTGTTAATCTGTTAGCCCGTTATGGACACAAAATTCTGATGGCGAAAGCGTTATTAAAATTATAGTCCGCACCCAATTTCCACACCAAGTGCAGATAATCTTGATCTTGCGTTATTATTATATGATGCCAATCATATTTATTCTCAACTTGTGTTTATTTATGAACTGTAAACGCTATTAGTTAATCAAATAAAATAAAGACATTAAAATTGTTCATGAATTGAATATCAAGTGTATAAAATTCTGAAAAAAGATTGTAACAATTTATACAAGCGAAGGAAACTATTTTTCCCATCTTAAAAAAGCGGAAACTGAACGGTCGGCGTGACGTTTAGCTGACTTATACTAAAATACTTTAAAAACGTAAAAAATCAATAACATAATATTATGACAATTTCTTGTGTGCAAACTTACAATAACATACGAGCGCGCTAAAATAATATGCATATTTAGCGTATCTTTAAACAGACTGTACAGTTTTCTGAACAAGAAACTGTACAGTTTTCGGTCCCGTATAAAGTGCGCATAATGCACAAAATGTATTTTTATCTTTAAAAATTGTATTTAGTGTATTTTTTTAAGCTCTGTAAATGTCTCTCGTTTTTAAAAATGCAAAAATCTCTTTATCTCAGTTTGGGTTATTTGTCACTTGTACCGCTATGACTTTAACCCATGTATGTGTATGTAATATTTTACATACATATTGACTCCGTTTGGGAATCGAACCCGCGACCTAATGCATAGCAGTCGAACGCGCTAATCTAAATGCTGCTATAATAATTATTGTAGTCTGTCCACAACACATGAGGTAGTAAAATGACTGTGTATTGTATGTTGTATGTTGTGTGTTGTGCGTTGTGTGTATGTTGCGACAGCCTCTGCTATGCCCGCATAAGGCACCAAGGAGTTCCACTTAGTATCGGGAGGCCGAGTGTCGAGCTGCATGTTATCGCATCGTACTGGGTGGACAAACATTCACTACACTTCTTTAAAATAATATCAACAGAGTTAATGGAGCCCCTTCAAAGTCGAATTTGTCAAAAGAATCATTATATTGATCTTATAAGAGGCATGAGGATGAGGAATTCAACAAATTTATGAAATCGTATTTCGATAAAAGTTCATAATTCATCTTAAAATAAAATAATTACAAGAAAACCATTTGGGTATTTCATTAAAAAAATACTTAATTTATCGATTGAAATATGAATAAGATATTATTGCAGAATGGTTTGTAGGCCAAATGTGAACAGAGGCGATAAAATATGGCAGGAATATTTAAGCTTTTTATAATCGTCCAGTAACAAAAAGACCATAAGCCCTGTAAAAGCTCTATAGTATTACCCGGGTGCCAAGAGATCCAATAGCCGCAGCCGCAACCGGCTAAGAAAAAAGACTAAAATTTTGAATCCTCTGTTCGTAATCCGTGTTTACGGTATTACGAATAAATTGTTGATAGTCCGAGGTATTTTATTTGAAATTCCTTATGTTGTTGTTTTTGCGGGAAAAGTGAATCAAGCTGCGTTTTCTGGCTACCCTGTGAGAGTATTTACTGTGTTCTGGTATTAAGGCTGTACCAACTAACTCGTGTCTCGTGTATACAGCCTGCTGACTGAATCGAAAACAGAAAATAACGTCACCGTTACTACTAACTTGTCGCCGCCATAATCCATATTCAGTATAAATTACGTAGCGTCCAATCTCTCTATTACATCATGGCAATTTCAGATTCAATCATATTATAAAGTGTGTCTAATTCCCTGATTTTTTGACACCACCCCTTTATAAGTAAACTCTAGTCGGTCCGCCTCGTAGTATAGCGGTAGCGCGTTGTGCTGCCATGCATGAGGTTACGAGTTCGATTCCCGATGAGGGTAAATATGAAGTATATTTATGAGAATGCATTTTTCGAATCAAAATATTTCATGTGTACCTTAGACCGGCGCTGAAGCGTAAGACTGATCATCTTGCCTCCATGAAACAAATTATCAAGATTCACTGCACTTGTGTATCAATGCAGTGCCCCATTGGATAAGGGAGAGTAGGTGTATTAGATTTTCAGTCCCTTAGTAGAAAAATTATTTTTTCAGTGCATAATCCTTTTGAGCAAAACTATTTTATTTGCAGTTACAAATGGAATAATGCATCAATTTCAATATTATTATGTCTGGAGTGAGAAAAATAAGGAAACTAATTATTTGTACTAAAAATGATGAGTATTATTATCTGCGAAAATTTCAGCTGAAATCGATCCTCTGAGACAGTAATTTTATCAGGAATTGCATCAATTTGTTAGCGTATAATATTACTATTACGTAGGTATATAATCTCTTCTATTTATCTTTCACTAAACTGGACTTTTCACTGTACACTCTTATCGTCTCCACGAACAGTAAAAATTAGTACAAAAAACGTAAAGCTAAAATTTGGGCGTATCCAAAAATCATAATGGCAAATTTTCTCTACCGGACCATACGAGTATGTGCGTGGGAGCCACCTTACTGTATTCAGGCGTTCTACCAGCCGAGTGGGTGCAGGCGATAATCGCCCCCAGGATCTGTACAAATAATAAGTCATTTAGGATTTTATTACCCTGGCCATTTAAATATTGTGACCGAACCAGCTGTGATCTCCATAATGTTATAGTTGACAAATAATAGCGTAATTTTGATTTGACGCAATTATTAATGCGATTTTTCAGCGGATAATAACAGTCATTAAAGTCTTGATGTTAAACGCTAAACATTACTGTTAACGGAAAACAACGCCTTCGGGGTAAATAATATTCAGACGTAGTTTTCAGATTTATGATTTATTATTTTTGTATCCAAAGTGTTAGATGCATTGGAGTACCTATGATTATTGTATAAAAAGATAGTGGATGTTTCTACCAACATAGAATTTGAGAACATTATATAATGTTTTTATATTCTACGAATATTAGAGTGTTTTTGTTATTTCTGTATCCTCTTCCTCCTCCTCTGAACCAGTTGCTTCCGCAGCTCACCCACTTGGTTTCTTGTAATCTCCCAAAATGTGGCGATTTTCTCCATTTCCAGTTGGTAGTACAACTTCTCCTGTCTTTCCTTGTCCAGCTTGCCTTTGATTGTCACTAAACAAGCTTCTAGATCATCCCTCGTTAGTTCAGATGTACAGACACCATCGATCAACACTTCTTCATTCTTTTTACTATTGGATTTACATTTATTTTTCATATTTTCTTATCAAAATAACCAACTGTCAAAAGGTTGCAAAAACAAAAACGCCCGTATTTTAAATAATAAATTATAAATACAATTAATACATATTTATGCTGAATAAATACCAATTAAGTACCTACTGCTCATAAGATCCAACTAAAAATGTAAAATTTAAATCAGTTTACGCCACAAAAAAACTTTTGGTTGTCTGTAAAGTCAGTTTACGGACGATAATTTTACGTGATAACGTCATAAGAAAACATTGATGAAAAATAGCATACTTTTATGAATTGAATTGAATTATTATTATTTTGAAATTAAACAACTTTGGTTTAAAACTACATTTTACTTACTCCTTCATCAGGGATTTGTATAATAATAAATTAAATTTAAGTAATAAGTCGCTAACTAAAAATGTTGAAGTGGTTGACCAGGTACTGGGATAAGGGGTGGAGAGGGGAGTGAAGTTGGGGGAGAAACACATGATCGGTGCATTGGGATGTAGACACTTATAAATACAAAGTTGACAGATTTATGAGAACAGATGTTGAACTAATTCTTCTTTCAAACACAATATTTTTATGTTCGTGACAATATTTTTGAATTCGTCCTTCGTTGCATGTACTACCTATCTGCCAATATTAAAATTCAATAGTATCAGAACCCGACCAGAGCCCAGACAGCCAGTGTGTAGGTCACGAAAATCCAGTTCCATGAGTTTATTTTTTGCTATAGAACCTCCAACGAAAGGCTTACCCACTCAGGCTTCTTATCCCGGCCACCTCGATATATCCGTACCACCAGGATGCGATATAATTTTCTACTATAGAGTGTGCCTTATTTCGAGGGATTTTGATGCCGCAATGTTCGGAATAAGTTCCCGTGGACTTAAAGTAAATGATTCAACCTTCGGGCGACCCAAAACATGAAGTGGTTATTGTGATTTCTGGTGGCGTGACGTCACAGCGAGATACAGTGAAGAGATATTATTAATAAAACGCCATCTGTTTATTAACTCTCAAGAAATCACAGTAGAAACGACATAATACGAGGGAAAAAACGCTAACAATGCCTTTATCGTTAGCAGATTATTTAAAAATAAATTTTTACAGATTTTTAAAATTGATTTTACATTCACAATATAAGATACTATGTCGAACAAGCTAATCAGCGATATCTGTAATAGTAAAAATAATTATTGATATCCCAACAGAGACAGAGAAACTCTGGAAACGAATGTGGGTTATCTAGGCGTTTACAGGGCTTATGACCTGTCATTGGCTGGGTTAAGATGATTGCCGAAAATGCTTAACAATCTTCTCAAACAGATGTCGCCAGAGAGAAAAAATGTTGAAAATTGTCGAAAAACAAACTCAAACAAAAAGCTTAAATGTACAAATTCAATATATCTGGTAGTTTCAAAAATTTGTCATATATGGTTGTCAGATGATAGGCGGAATTGGAAATGTTGTAGTACATCAATTGGCCACTTAACCCAGCCAATGACAGGTCATAAGCCCTGTAAACGCCTAGATAATCCACATTCGTTTTCAGAGTTTCTCTGTCTCTGTGGGGGATATCAATAAATATCTGATATCAGCCCAGCATGGGTATAATCCAGTAATTTGTCTAATCCAGTAATAAGTATTTGCATACGTTCAAAATGTTGTAAAAATAATTGAGTATGTCTATTACCTACTAGTATACAATATGCTTATGCATTATTATTATCTGAGTTGCTTCTTGTGTAGTTTTGCACAATATCTAAACGGATAGGAGCTATGAGAATGCATCTATTTTTATACAGTCATGACTACACTTCTGGGAAATGCATTTGTATGAGCTTCTAAATATACACCGTTTCCCACGATGAGACCGCGAAACTCCAGAGGGTGATTATTCATGATATTCTGAGAAAAAAATCTTATTAAAGTTTTTCAAAAAACTCAATTCTAATTTCTTAAAAAATGATAAAATATGAATAAAAATTTCACGCGTGTAATACCGTCCATTTTTGAACTGGCTAACACCACGTGACCTGCACCAATTTCAGATATGAAATTCGAATTTTGAATGTCCGCACAAGGCAAGGCGTTCGCGGACCCCCACTCCCCTCCCCGCCCACACGCCACCCCGCCACCGCTAGCATTTCAAACAGAAGCCAGTATTACATAGTCGCTTTTTATTAATACTTTTTTTAAATTAATTATTAAAAATGCCCGGATCAAAAAACTTTATAAGGATTTTTTTCTAAGAATACCATGAACAATCACCCTCCGGAGTTTCGCGGTCTCATCGTGGGACACGGTGTATATCATTCTGTGGAAAAATAAACCAATGGAAAATATTTCACTTGACCCATTAATCGAGCTTTATGTTCAAGTTCTCCTGAGAAATCAGGACTCGCTGACTCGGTACTTCTAAATGGAATGCAATAGATATTATTATCAGCTCTATCGAGGACGTTAAATATATTATTATAAAACCTTACTAGTTCAATTCAAAATGTATAATGTAATGTATATTGAAGTAGGTGACATTTTACGAAAATAAAATTAAAATGTCTCAATCGGCTAAAAGTTGTACTATTTTATTAAAATTAAAACTGATAACAATGTAGGATTCGTGTTATTGACTCCTGACTCCTGACATGTGAGGCGGGAAATCATAATAAATACCAGACTACAGAGAAAGCTTTCCTCATGCTTCATGAATTAGTATGAATTACAAGGAAACGGTTCTAAACTCTAGGCTATTAGTGTTTACAGCTGCGTCGATTCGTCCGGCGTCACTTTGTATGAGATGAGAAAATACAAAGTGATTCAGTTTGTTTATTGTTCAATAACAAATGTGATTCAGATCCCAGTCAGTGGAAGATGGAAGAAAGTTCTCGAGACGCAGACGCTGAGAGTTGAGTGGGAGATCAAAGCTACTAATAGACTCAAACATATTATATATATCGAGTATTGACAAACGGTGACGGAACTTGCTAGAATGTTTGCAAACAATATTTGAAAACGTGGTATTCCTATAAATGAACGTATGAATAATGCTACAATCTATTTATTTACAACGTATATTTTATGAGTAAATGAGTTTTTAAATTAACTAACTAATTAACCATCACGCCATTTCTCCGAAGGGGTAGGCAGAGTGGATAGAACGCCACACCACTCTATCCTGGCACACTTCTCTTGCTTCCTCCACATTCATACATCTTCTCATGCACGCACGTCGATTATTCCGACTTCTTCCATGCCCACTTTCAAGCACTTGTTTTACTTGATCATGCCATGTCTTTCTCGGCCTTCCTCGATTTCTAGATCCATTTGTAAATAAAATTACGTATCCGCTTCCTATGTGGAGCATATGGATTTCACAAAGTGCCTCTAGGCCGAGCGATCGGCCGCTTATGTAAACTGCCGACGGATTGTGAACAGCGGACGTCCAGGACGCCGAGAACCTGATGCCTTGTAAAATAGGAAAGCATTTACACACAGCTAAGGAATAATTAATCTTTTTTCGACCATAATACTGTTAAAAATAACAGTGAAATATAAATAATGTGGTCACATATAAATTAAATAAAGAAAATGTGATGCAGTTTAAAATTCTCCCGTCTTTACTGCCGGAAGGTAGTTTAACTGCCGAAGGGGCTCCCAAGCCAAACAGACTGGTGTTGAGAAACCAGACGAAAAGAGATGCAAAGGCAGCCCATGCTTGGGTGGGTAGGTCGAGCTGACTTCCGGGGTCGTAAGGCAGCCGCCCGCAGACCCCAGGCCTCGGAAGCGTAGAGCTAATCACCTTGCCTTTTTAATATACTGATTACTCAACCCCCACTGAAAAGAAAATGTATCGAAGTAATAATATTAGAGATGACTCGACTCCACTCGGGGGAGTACCTTTACCACTTGATTATACAAGTGAATGTTCTCCACTTGAAATGCACTTTCAATATTAAGTTGCACATTGTTTTACTTGAACGTCTCATAGATCATGAAAAGGAAATAATTTTCTCACAGTTATCAGTGTAATAGTTTATTATTATGACTCTTGAAAGGTGATCACAATACGCCTTGGTTACACAACTCTTATGGTTATGGTAAAAAAAATGTCGGTTTGATTTCGATAAAAAAATTACGTACTTATACATAATATATAGAAATTTTATTACAAGCTAACTATTTCATAGTAGTATTTGCACTTTCTCGTAGTAGATAAAAATAAATGTTTGTTGCTTACCGAGAGCAATTATTATCTCCCGTTTTCAGGAAACATTTCAGGAGGCAGCTGAAAATCTCCGGAGATCGTTAATTTCTGTGATAGGGATTTTAAACACTTTTCTATGTTTTATTTTAGATTTCGGCTATTTTTTCAGTTTTTCCTGCATCAAAATTATAAGAAAAATTACTTAAGGTTACCTGTTTTTTTTAAAATAAAAAGTCTTACATTAACTAGAACTAAGACTTCCAGGAGCTGAGCTGTTTTGAAAAGTTTCCATAAAATTTACATATAGTTAGTTTTTCATGTTACGCCAAGTTAAGTTACGTTTCTAGGATTGATTGTACTTTGTAAGTATTATGACAATATTATAATGTATTATGACGTACTGTAAACATAGGTACTTCATCAAAGATTTCTATTATAGTAGTATTATTATACTGACAGAACGACTGTCTTATAAAATACTCTTTGACGATATCATTTTTAATTCTTAAAAACACCAAAAAAATGTTTTATTTTTTTTCAATACTTATGACGATGGTTCTTGGCGTCCTGGACGTCCGCTGCTGACAATCCGTCGGATGTTTGCGTCAGAGCTACGGAACGTAGACTTGACTTGGGAGAATGCACGGGAACTGGCGGCTGATGTAATTTGTAGAATACATATGCTCCACATAGGGAGCGAACATGGAATAATGTTCGTTATAATAATGACAAAACTGTTTGTCGTGTTTCAATTTTTTAAATACGTGGCACGTCTATTCGTAATATTTTATTCGCCTTATACTAAAGCGCACTTTAAACGGGACAGAAAACTGTACAGGTTCTTGTGCAGTTAGCAAACTGTCCCGTATAAAGCGGAAACTGTATGGAATATTGAATGGTCGGTTGGCTGACCTGACAGTCGATGTTTTTTTATCATTGATGTTCAAGCCAAAACTAAATTTGAGCCCAATTATATTTAGGTATATTGGTTCGTTTAGTTTTAATCTACAAATGCTTAAATAATGCATTTCTTATGAAATAATAATGTGTTTTACGGAGAGACCCACATTAAATTGCCATAAAGGGCATTAAATAAACACATTTTAACAGTACATTGAATAATTTCTGATTCATAAAGTGTATAATTCTGGCTACTCTACGGATGGAACGGTGTTTTCCAGGAACAATTAGTAATTTAGTGCGTTCCCGTAGAGTAATATTATGTTAAAGGGTATTTGTACGCCTACCTGGACTCATTACTATACTATTGTCAGAGGTGTGCTTAATGGGTTTGGGGTAAGGTTAATGCGGGAATTTTTGATAATTTATAAATATTGTTAAAATGGTTATTTTTATGTACTTATTTAAAATCTCTGCCAATATTATTAATCCTTTATGAATTGTTAAGCGTAGGTATACCATTTTAAATGCTTCTTTTCATATTATGATTAAAATATGTGTATAGATACCCATAGTAGAGTATTTTGAAGTAAGTTATTTTCGAAAAGCCCGAGTGCTCTGTGTTGATAGCGATAGGTGTCAAAGTTCATCCTAAGAGCCCGAGTGCCCTCTAGTTTGTGCTATTTTATTGAAAGGATTATTTTGTAACTGTGTTCTAACTTTGTAACTGTATTTCAACTTTTCTGACATTGTATTGTGTATTAGTGTAATAAACGATGTTTGAAGCGAAACGTGAGTTTATCTACCTCCCGAAGACGGACAAACCCAGTCGACGACGAAGTGCCGTACCCCTGAATTATACAATTGATATATTGAATGTCTTTTGAAAACGTATGAAACAAATAACATACCTATTTAAATTATTAATTATTAGCTAGATTAACAATTTCCTGTGTGAAAATGCAAACATACGATAAAAACTTACGGTCGCGCTAAAAAAATATACATATTTAGCTGGTCTTTTGACAGACTGTACAGTTTTCTGAACAAGAAACTGTGCAGTTTTTGGTCCCGTATAAAGTGTGCATCTAAATTCTAATGTCTCCAACATCATCCCGAGCAAGTTATGTAACCGTGGCCCAATACATAATGTGTTGGCGAATTCAACATATTTATCACTTGTGTCTGTTAGTATTATCTACTTACTATACAGTCACACATGCACACGTATGCAAAGGCAAATAACTCCACTAAAAACATTCACGTTCATTCACAGATGTGTGTGTGTCCCACCTTTGTGAAAAATTTTCATGACAAGTGGCAGTGATTGAAGCGGAAAAGCCAAAAAACTAACCTATTGCCAAAGACATGTTACGTTACACCATTGCCTATCGCTTAATTTATTGTGCGAATCCTATTATTCCTATTTTAAAATATTAGATTTGTGATAGTCTTTTGTCTTTTCATCAATTTGTCAAAAAAAAATTTTGCGCATGTAGTTCAAAATCGTAGGTAGTTATATCATGATCGTTTTTTTAAAACCAGAACGAACGGTGCGTATATAAGAGAATAATTACGAATTCAGAAGAAGCAAAATATTTATTTTTTATATTTTATTTATTTGTATTTTGCAATGAAACAAAGACAACTATGTCTATCTTCCACTATCTAATACATTTTATGAAAATGAATATAATTATTATTGCCTCTATGTTTATATTTCATGATAAATATTTTTTAATTGTCATGATAAAAATTATAAAAAAACGGTCTCATTTCCACTTCATTCTCTTGTTAACCTGCTGCAACCTGATTGGGTAACATGGATCTGACTGAGCCAACTAATATTAGTGCGCATTATGTTGGGCATACCCGAAATCAACAGGTGAATGGTTATAAATTAATTTTACTTTATCACGAAAGCCAAATTATCAATCCAGAATTAAGGGTGTACAATATATTTATGTTTTCATTAATCAAATCATTTAAAAACCGATTTTTAGAACACTATAAATTTAAGGGTATTTAAATTACATATGCCAATATTAGTGCGCATGTTTTGAATGCGAACTCCGCGATTCAAGCAAGCGACTAGATCACGCACGATTGAAACGTGTGTTGTAATAGATAGGTGTAAAATGATTTCCTCCGTTTTTTTTTATTACCAGAGCAAATAGTTGATCGTTTCGAGGAGTTCTCTCAATACTCGAGTGAAGAATAGACTTGGTGGTGATGTTCCCAAGATGTTGTTGGCTGTGTCGCCTGGCGGCGTCTCACTGTATAAGTGGCCGCCGGCCGCTCCGCGCGTCAACATGCTCCGCCGGTCGAACGCTCCGTAAAACGATTTGCGAAATACGAAATTTTCTTTTCTTACATAGTGATAAGTGTGCGCCGCGATAAAAGAAACAATAAATCAACAAGCGTGATCAATTTTATATTTTTACATTTAAAAATTTACTATTCGACCCGAGTGTGATAATTTTAGTGAACAGACTTTTTGTGATTAACAGCAGTGCCTTATTTTTAATATTATTATTAAGTGTTTTATATCCGTATACTAAAAATGACCATTAAGGATAAAAAAGAGTCTTCCAAGGGGGCGAAGGCCGGCACCAGCAAGGGCAAGCCCCCCCAGCAGGTGCAGCAGCAGAGTACCAGCGGAGCGTCCACGTCCTCCGTGCACAAGAGCTCCAGCTCCACGTCCGTGACGTCCACGTCCCAGACGTCCCAGACGTCCCAGCGGGTGTCCACCAGCGCGTCCGGCAGGACCGTGCGCTACATCGACGTCAAGGTGGAGGAGGACGACCCGCTCATGATCACGGACATCACGGACAACCAGTCCATCGGCAGCTCTTCCGCCATGTCCGACTTCTACAACAGCCACCCGCACTACATCATCACGGAGGCGCCGTCCATCGTGGACCTGTCCGCCGCCGGCGCGGAGGGCCCCCCCCACACCCCCGCCCGTGGAGGTCGTGGCCGACATGGTCTCCCCGGGGTCCAGCGCCCACCACACTTCCACTTCTCAATCTCTCAACCGCGACCGATCTCAAACCAGCTCCACTTCTTACGGAAGAACTTCGGATGCTCACGACACTTCTACCGACCGAAGTTTGAATACCGCATTCGTGGCTCCGGCTGATTATTCTTTATCTGATTCCTCCAAAAATGCATCGGTCTCCGAATCGTTTTTAGATTCCGAAAGAAGTCACTTAACACGCGCGAGCACATCTGATCAAAGCGTTTCGTCTACTTCTAAGAAGGTTTTTGACTCTTCAGTTATGGAGAGTACTGTCGGATCTACCGAGGTCCGTAATTCTAGCGACATTATAACGAAAGGTGGAAAATCTGGATGGAATGGTAAATTTGTCGTAGAAAAAACAAACGAAGCCGACTCGGCTCGCAAAAGAGGGCACAATCAGAATAAAAGTAGTTCTAGTTCATTTTATGGAACTGACGCTGGTAATTACGATAGGCAATCAACTGTTGCCAATACATCTGGAGATAATGTCAAGACGTTCTCATCTTCCAGCCAATCTTCTCAACAAACTTCTGGTTCGGTACAAAAATCCTCCTCCAAAAGTTATGTTATCGAAATCGTCGACGGGAAAGAACGCATCGTCGATACTCAAAGTAGAGAGTGGGGGAGCAGTGAAGCGGCGGCATCTCTAGAAGCATCCAAAAGTGTTTCAGGTTCGGGAATCACTCCTCAAAGTGAAACTACTAAGGAAACCTACGAAGGGCAAAGTGTTTATGATTCTGGAAAACCGGGCGGAAAACCAATTAGCGATTCGTTCTCTTCTGGTACAAAAGAGTTTCTGAAAACAGTAGGTGGCAAAGTTGTAGCATCGACTAAAGAAATCGATTATGATGTGGATAGTAACCCGAACCTTAAAATTATCTACAAAGAACCCGAAGGGTATGACAAAAGGCCAAAAGTTAGAGATTCTACAATATCGAGCAATAAAGACCTAAAACTTGTCGAAGGTGATGTACTAAACAAATTCGCTAGTAATTCTAAAAATACTCACGAAAGGTTGGAATCTACAAGCAAGTCTGAGACTGTATCAGGTAGTAGCACTCGTGTAGAGAGTAGCTATGCTGAAGAAACGATCGATGGAAAAACTCGTGTTATAGATGATAAAACACGAGAATGGGGTTCCTCACAAACTGCGGGAAGTGCTGAACACTCGTCAAGTATATCAGGAACTGGAATATCTCCCCAAAAAAGTTATTCAAAAAAAGAATTTGATGACAATATATCTTATGATACTGGTAAACCGGGAGAGAATCCTATTATTCTAGGACAATCGTCAGAAACACTGAAACATTCGAAAAACGACGAGGACCTTATATCTAGAACAAAAACTGTAAGTTACGATTCAAGGGGTGAAACGATGCTTACTGACGAAGTCCGCAAATCAAACATTATAGGACATACCAGAAAAGGAATCGATGCTAGTGATTTATCTGATACAACTCGATTCACAAGTTTTACAGATACTTCATCCAAAGATACTTCTTCGGATTCTAAATATTTTACTGATAGTGAAAGAAAGAATATAATTAGAGACACCGCAAATAAAGGTAATGATTCCCAAGACACAAGTGTTGTGTATGTAATTGAAAACGGTATCAGAACAAGGATCGACAAAAAAAACAAACACGACAAAGAATCTATAAAAAAGGATGAAATAAAAACGTCTGTCAAAGAAACAAGAGTATCGCAAATCGATACCCAAGATATTAAAGAAGAAAATAAGAAGACAAATTTAAAATACGTTATAGAAAATGGAATAAAAACTTTTCTTGGTCCATTTACTAAAAAGGGAAAAGAAAAATCTAAAGGAAAAATCGCATCTACTATTGATGACAAAAACGCAAAGAAGAACATTGAAACACAATCACAACAAAGTGAAACTTTTGGAGAAGTAAGAACGTACATAATTAAGGATGGTGTTAAAACTTTAGTAAGCACTGACAAAACGCACACCGATGATATCAAACAACAATCACAGATTGGTGAGATATCTGGACAAGTTCGAACGTACATAATAAAGGATGGGGTTAAGACTTTAGTCAGTACTGATAACAAACACATTCATGACATTGGACAACAATCACAGATTGGTGAGATATCTGGAGAAGTTAGAACGTATATAATTAAGGATGGTGTCAAGACATTAATAAGCTCTGACAAAAAGTATTTCGATGATACTAACATCGAACGAAAATCACAGGTTGAAAAAGTATCTGGAGATGTTAAAACGTTTGTCATCAAAGATGGTGTTGAAACTTTAGTAAGCACTGATGAGAAAAGATTTGATGAAACAATAAAAGTTTTGATCGATTCCAGTAAAAAGAGTACTTCTTCCCACATTGATGATGAAATAAATAAAAAGAGTAAAGACACGGCTCACAGTTCACTTACCTCAAGGAAAACCGATCAAAATTCAGATGAGAAATCACAAAATATAACTAAAAATTACGTTATTGAAAATGGGATTAAAACATTTATAGATGTCCAAAATACAAAGGATACAAACATTAAAAATAAAGACGTGGTAGACAAAAAAAGTATTAAGCAAATTACCAGTGATAACAAAGAATACAGCCAAACGGGAGGATCAGTAACAACTGAAGAGGTAACGAGGTATATTATTAAAGATGGTGTTAAAATAATCCTCGACTCCACAACAACTAAAATAAATAAAGATGATAAAAAAACTTATGTGAAAACGTCTGCTGACAATAAAAAAGAAATTGCTACAGTAGACAATAAAAAAAGAAAATTGCTACAACGACTATAGATAAACGTATAGAAAACGTCAAGTAATCATATCAAACAATTTCTCAACAACCAAAATACGTAATAGAAAAAAAAGATAGAACAAGTGATAGAACCAAAATCTCCCGAATTTTATGCAACTTCTTCGGATACTAAAGAGAAAGCAAAAAAAGATAAAATCAATTAAAACTGAAGGAAAGTTCCAGTACGTCTTTTGTAACTAAAGAAGTTTTTGATGAACAAAAACAGCAATCAAAGGATAACATAAATATAACGTTTAAGTTCCAGTCGATTGGCAATAATAAAAGAAGTTTTTGATGAAAGAAAAAACTTCAAAGACATAAAAAATAAATCAAAACACTTCAAAGGATAACATAAATATAACGTTATGTCAATAATAAAAGAGAACCCACAAAAGAGAAACCAGATGACACTAAAGAAACTCCTAAATATGTCATCGAAAATGGTATCAAAACGTTGATTGAACCAATAGTCAAAACACCAGGAAGAGGAGAACCCGGAAAACCATCACGCGATACTAAAAGTTATACTGATACTAAAAAAAGTGGTGAAGAAATATATTCTACGGAAAAATTTTCGAGTTCTTTCAAAAATTTAAGGGATGCTAAAAGTACTTCAATAAGCACTAATATATCATCTTCTGAAGACACGTATTTACAGAGCAAAAAAATATTAGATGAGACTGAAAAAACTGACCAATACGTTAAAAAAGAGGGAACTAAGCCAACAGATAAAAAACCTGCGGATAAATCACCAAAATCTAAAGACGACAATATTGACCAACCGCGATATGTTATTGAAAATGGTATCAGAACTTTGCTGGAGCCAAAAAATGTAAGTCCATCCTCAAAAACGGAAGAGACGACAAAACAAACAATTGGAAAGAAAGACGTTTTCAAAGACACTGAACACATAACGGATTCATCTGTTCATCATTTCTCAACCACATCCAATGTAAGAAGCAGAAATACCGAAGAAACGTACGTCGATGGAAAATTAGTATCAAGAACAACAAATAAATATACTGATAAAAAAACACATAAAGATGATGAGCACAAAAATGAAAAGGAAGATAGTCAACCAAGAGAAAAAATTCATCATGACAAATATCCCGATGAACCAAAATACATAATAGAGAATGGAATAAAAACATTGTTGGAACCAAAAACTACAAAGCCATCACCAACAAAAGACAAACCAACGGAACAGATCGTTGGAAAGGGAGACTTTTTCAAAGTGTTGAAAATAAGTCAGACGAATTTACCTCAGTACAGCAATTCACAACATCAAACGTAACATCTAATATAAGAAGTGACAAGTCAGACAAAATTGACACAACGTTTATCACGGAAGAAACATATGTTGACGGGAAAAAAGTTCTTAAAACTACGGATAAATTTGTTGATCAAAAAACTCTTAAAAGTAACGATAAACCAAAAAAAGACGAAAGCAAACCACGAGACAAGAAACCCAACGAAAAGTCTTTTGACGAACCTAAATATATTATAGAGAATGGAATCAAAACGTTGTTGGAACCCAAAAATAAAAAGCCACAGCCGACAAAAGACCAACCAACGACGTATATTGTTGGTAAGACAGACGATATTAAAACAGATAAGCTTACATCAGTTGAACACTATTCAACTTCAAGTGTTACTTCTAATGTAAGAAACGTCAACACAGAACATACTGATAAAACATTCGTAACAGAGGAATTATACATCGATGGGAAAAGGGTACCTAAAGAACCGACTGACAATTTATTTGGTAAAAAACCTCTGAAAGAAGATAAAAAACAAAAAAATGTTGACGATAAACCAAAAGAAAAATCATCACCTGATAACAAATCTCCGGAAAGGCCTAAATATGTGATTGAAAATGGCATAAGAACTTTGCTGGAACCACAGACTAAAAAGTTGTCTCCGAAAAAGGATGAAATAACTAAACAAAGTTTGAAAAGACAGACGTTGTCAAAGATACAAAAAATAAAACCGATGAATTTACATCTATCCAGCACTTCTCTTCGACGTCAAACGTGACATCTAACACAAAAAGTGATAAAACCGATATAACACACATTACTGAAGAAATATTCGTTGATGGAAAAAGAGTTCTAAAAACCGTTGATAAATCAACTGATAAAAAACTACTTAAGCCTATCAAAGATGATGATAGACCCGAGGATCAGAAAGCAGATCGCAAACCAAAAGAAAAGAGAGACCAGACGAAAAATCTCCAGATGAACCTAAATATGTAATAGAGAACGGGATCAGAACATTGTTGGAGCCAAAAAATACAAAACCACTGTCAACTAAAGAAAAAAATGTTTATGATAAGACAGAAGTCTTAGATGATTTTACATCAACCAAAATATTATCTTCAACAGATAAGAAAACTAGTCGTACCGATAACATCAATACATTATTTATAACTAAAGAATCAACCACAGATGGAAAAAACATTTCGGAGAGTATTTACGAAAAACCATTAGATAAAAAACCTACAAAAGATCAAGAAAAGCCAACACATGATAAGAAAAAAGGCGATACAGAACCTAGTAAAAAGAAGCCCGAAGAAAAACAAACCGATAAACCGAAGTATGTAATTGAAAATGGTATAAAAACTTTGATTGAACCGAAAAAGAAAGAACCTTCTCCTAAAAAGGAGGAACCACTAACAGACAAAACTGATAAAACAACTATTAAAGATTTTAGAAGTGAAACTGATGAATTTACTTCCGTTAAACATCACTCCTCAGTATCAAATATAAGAAAAGATACTAAATCTGAAAGTATCAATACGACTTTTATAACAGAAGAGACATACGTAGATGGTAAAAAAGTTCCTGGAACACCGTCTCATAAAAAAATGGAGGAAATTGATAAACCAAGTGATAAGAAAAAACCGATTGAAAAGAAACCTGACGAAAAATCACCGAGCGAAAAAACTCCCAAGGAACCAGCCAAATTCATAATAGAAAATGGTATAAAAACCTGGCTGGAACCCAAAAAAGAGCCTTCTGATAAACCAACTAACAAGAAACCGACAAAAGATAACGAAAAACCTTTAGGGAAAAAACCAGGATCAGACGTAGAAAAGCCATCTGATAAAAAACCAGAAAAAGGAACAGAAAAACCAAGTGATAAGACAAAACCGATTGAGAAAAAACCTGATGATGAAGAACCTGCAAAATATGTAATAGAAAATGGAATAAAAAACTGGCTGGAACCCAAAAAAGAGCCCTCTGATAAACCATCTAACAAGAAACCGATGAAAGATAATGAAAAACCTTTAGGGAAAAAAACCAGGATCAGACGTAGAAAAGCCATCTGATAAAAAACCGTATACGACAAAACCGATTGAGAAAAAACCTAATGATGAAGAACCGGGAAAATATGTAATAGAAAATGGAATAAAAACCTGGCTGGAATCCAAAAAAGAGCCCTCTGATAAACCATCTAACAAGAAACCGATAAAAGATAATGACATCTGATAAGTACCCTAAAACAGGGAAAGCCCAACCTGGAGATGAAAAACCTGGTGATTTAGAACCTTACTATGGTAAGCGAAAACCTCATGAGATATCTAGGATTACAGATGATACAAGAAAAACGGTCGATACGCGTGCGGATGTTGATGTGTTTTCCTCTACACAAGAGTTCAGTTCGAACACTACCGAAGTTACGAAGAAGGCTTTTCATGTTGAAAAGTCCTCCAGCAAAGTGGAGGTTATTAGGTACGTGATCGAAAATGGGGTGAGAACCAAAGTCGTGACATACGAAGACGCCAAAACGGACGAAAAAGTTAACAAACAGAGCTTTGTGGATCGGAGCACAGTGTCGGATGTCAAGGAATTTGTAAGTATTGTAATTGTATTAGTGAAAACAATATTTGATAGGCTCTTTATATTACTAATTGTTTTTATTTTGCTGCCAACAATGACAGCTTCCCGTTTATTATTTTAGAAATCTTGCAAATGTATTTTCAAAAAAAGGTCTATGAAAATCCCTAGGAATATCATTTTGGAAACATCAATATTTCTATCGCTGATCTCGTTCAGCCGGTGAAGCTTTCATTAACATGAAATTGTTCTCATTGTTATAGAGGGACACCCGCGTATCCACCCATGATGTGGTAGACAGGGCTGAAACCAGTAGTGACGTCACTAGTATGACCCATAGCACTGAGCGTGTGACGGACAAGAGGGGGCCGCGGGTCGGCTCTCCGGAGCGCCGCAAACCCCTGGACAAGTCTCCGGACAGGAAGAAGCCGGATGATGGGAAGAAACCGAAAGACACGAAACCAGGGGATGATAAGAAGAAGCCGGGAGATGATACAAAGAAGCCGGGAGATGACAAGAAGCCTAAAGAAGAGACTCCGGATAAGAAAAAACCACACAAACCCAAGGAGCAATGTGTCTGTGAAATCTGCACTTGTGGGTGAGTTCATTTCATTATTTTATTCAACCTGTAAAAATTTTTTAATGTGTAAGTAAAAACGCAGCATCAGTTTTATCATAGGAAAAATATAAAATGATCGGTTTTAGATTTTTACAACCCTGCTCTAAATTATTGTAAATCCGTTTTTGAGTCGTGGTCTTAAATATTTTTAAAACATGTATTGTATAAGTAGTAATCATAGCGAAAAACTTCGTGACAAATAAATAGATTAATATTAACTACGTACTTACATCGTTTTTTTACCAAATGCACTGAAGATATATTATGCTCATCCTTATCAGTTGACTTTGAAATTCAACCTATGATTATAATAAGTTGATAAAACTACATAATATCGTTTCGAAAACATGCAAAATTTATGCACTATTAAAAACGTTCATAAAATCTTCAGTCGAGTCAGGAATTTTTTGCGGCACTTTCCGTTTGAAGTTTATTTTAAAGCGCTCTTCTTGAAATTATATTTTCAAAGTCAATAAAACGTGCAAATATTATACAGACCATTACTAGCAATTGGGGTAGGCAGAAAGGATAGAACTCCATACCACTCTGTCCTGACATACTTCCTTTGCTTCCTCTACATTCATACATCTTCTTATGCACATACGCCGATTATTCCGACTTTTCACATGACCACTTTCAAGTACTTAACGTACTTGGTCATGCCATGTCTTTCTCGGCCTTCCGCGGCTTCTACATCCAGGCACACTTGCATTTAAACTTCTTTTAGCCGTTCTTTCATCACTCATTCGCTCCACATGACCAAACCATCGTAAAAGCCCCTTCTTAATTTTGTCGATAATGCTTATCTCAGCCTTGAACTCTGCTCTAATTTCATTTGATGACATTTGTACACCTATCATACATAGTCTTACCACACATTCGCCTGAGAGATCGCATTTCAACAGCATTTAGTCTACTTTCATCCTTCTTTTTTCAACACCACGCTTCACTTCCATACATAAGGGTTGGTACCAGAACTCCGTTGTGTACTGCCAAATTTGCTTCTTTCGATAAGTTCTTATTTGCCAATTTCGATTTCAAGGCACCATTAACTCTGTTTCCAGCACTAACCCTTCTTTCAATGTCCTTATCCACATTTCCGTCTTTTGTAAACGTACTTCCCAAATATACAAATTCTTCAACCTGCTTCAATCTGTCTCCATTAACTATAATATTACATACGGTCATATTCACATTTCTTTCAAAAACCATAACATTTGACTTTTCCACATTTATTAACAAATCACTCTCCTTGCACGCATTGAAAACCTTAGTGACTAAGGACTGCAGCTCCTCTTCGCTATCACTCTATGGTCTAAAAAGTAAAACCTAGTCACCTAAAGTAAACTCTGTAGTAGAAACTCGCCGAAAAATGAGTTACAACTTGTTTGGCGCGATCTAGCTTTAAGTTTATTATGTAATACTTGTTTTTATTATAAAATAAATAAATAATAGTAATAATAACCGCCGTGAAATTTACTTATGCGGGTACTAAATAATTCCTCAATATTATTCTTAGGTAGTAATAGAAATACGTGTAGGTCGTTCGTTTTTACAATATGTTCCTGTAGAACTGTAGACGTTTCGCCGCGTTATCGTGTTTTTTTTATTATGGTTTAAAGTGAGTTGAATTAGGAGGAGTACCTACTCTTTATTGTATACCCGCACTCCACACCTATATTATTATAGCGTAATATTGGTATAAAACTTACTAATTCTGCAATCTTTTGCGTTGTCTTGATATCACACGTATGTAGATATTATTTATATTCTCCTTATTTGAGAAATGGGAGGTAACTGTTTAAAAATATTTTGCTCCGAAGCCTACATCGTTATTTGCCATCATAGTATACTACTGCTACTTTCCCTTATCCGCACCCAATGGTGCATAGGGCACTGCATCGGTACACCAAGTGCGGTGTTTCTTGATCATTTTGTTACATGAAAGTTAGGTGATCAGTCATACGCTTCAGAACCAGTCCAAGATCACACATGAAATACTAATATGAAAATCACATGTAAATAAATATTTCATTTTGTAGCCAAATACGTTACCACTATGCTACGAGGCGGACAATCATAATGTATTGGCTATCAATGCCGTTAAGTAATAATAATTAACGGAAAGAATATATCATATTACAGAAAGAAGTAGCTTATTGTACATTGTCTATTTTAGCTTTAGGTGGATTTGTACATCGTCTATTTTAGCCAAGTTCGGTAATGGCTGCCACAAGGACAGGAGTAGTAGTTGGGCAATCTCCGCAGATTGTCCCGTGAATTGGGAATAATTGGCCGAATACACATTGTCATCATCTGACGATCTGACTATTTTATACACACGCTCACAGCTCACAGCTCACAGCTAACAGCTAACAGCCACATTACTAGAGGCCAAGAAAATATTGTTCATGAGACCAAACTTCTTCAATATAGGAAACTGTAGTTCACCTGTAGAAACCTTCAAATCACAAAAACATGTAGGCACTCAAATATAATAATTGACTATTTCAATTAAATACTTTCTTTATTTTTAACTACTTTTTAAATAAAAACGAAATGTTATATTTAAATAGTTTATAAAGAATAATTACAAAGTGAGTGCTGCTAAAATAAATTTCATCAATTTATCACTTTAATTACACGCGCAACTTACATTGTTTATACGTTATCGACGCAAATTATTCTAGAATGTTGATATTATTAATTTGGTAAAATTGCAGTCAAATTATAAATCTAAAAATCGGTATTATGACGAAACGTACCTACCTAATGCCTAATTAATTAACAGCATAATTTTTAAACATAAAGTAACTTCCTTTTTACAAAACAAAACATAACAAGGGCGATATTAATTACTCTGCTCGAACTAATTAAGTTGGCATTTTGGTTAAAAGATGACCTTTTCTGTTAGTGATAATCGTATAATATAGCGACTGTTTAAAAACTTTTCAACTTCCTCAACTTTTTTTAACAACTTCTCGTAGTTTTTTACAACAGTTACCTGCTTAAAATGATAAAAATTGCTCTGTAAATGTAGGTATTTGTAATTTTTAGCATCCTCACAAATTAAACAGTTTTATCATTTCAGATATTATATTTTAATGCATGAATTATTTACCGTTTTGAAATTGAAATTACTTTTAATTATGGCAGCTATCAAAATTTTGTATTTTATTTACTGGTAGGTATTTGATAGAAGTACGATGACAATTATTATTAACTTAAAAAACCGCAATAAGCGTTACTTCTATCATAAATCAGTATTACGTCACTAGAGCAATGTTTTCTTCAAATTAAAATGAATTATAATTCACTTGCAATAATGTTTTGTTGAGTGTGCATTACCCGCTATGTATTATGTTCTTGGAGTTTCGTAGAAAGGCGCCACCACACCTCACACCCCACACCTCACCTACTCACCATTACCATTAAAATCGATAGAAGTGGCAAATAAGAACTTATCGAAAGAAGCAAAATTGGCAGTAGGTACACAACGGAGTACTGGTACCAACCCTTATGTATGGTAGTGAAGCGTGGTGTTGGAAAAAGAAGGATGAAGGTAGACTGAATGTTGTTGAAATGCGATCTCTCAGGCGAATGTGTGGTAAGACTATGCATGATAGGTGTAAAAATGTCGAAATTAGAGCAGAGTGCAAGGCTGAGATAAGCATTATCGACAAAAAATTAAAAAAGGGCTTTTACGATGGTTTTGGTCATGTGGAGCGAATGAGTGATGAAAGAACGGCTAAAAGAAGTTTAAATGCAAGTGTGCCTGGATGTAGAAGCCGAAGAAGGCCGAAAAAAGACATGGCATGACCAAGTACGACAAGTACTTGAAAGTGGACATGTGAAAAGTCGGAATAATCGGCGTATGTGCGTGAGAAGATGTATGAATTGTAGGGAAGCGTGGGAAGTATGTCAGGACAGAGTGGTATGGCGTTCTATCCTCTCTGCCTACCCCTACGGTGAAATGGCGGGATGGTTAGTTATTATGGTTTTCTTTGTACCTACGATAACACACATTTTCAGAGGAAGATTGCTAAACTTCGTGGAGTTTTCAAATGAAAAATTTTATTCTACTTAATATCGATCTCGTTTCGTTTTTGTATTAAAAAAACATGTTTTTTTGATAATTTGTTTGTCTGCGCATTTGAAGGTCATAAAGCGAGGTTTCATAATTCTTATATTGTTTAAACTAGCTCATATGAACATCAAAATACATTTGAACGAAACTGAAATTGAACAATGATCTCATTGCTTTTTATGGGCATTATAAACCCGCAATTACCTCAATATTTCCGGATACGATTTAAAAATAAAAAAATAAAAATTACAGTCTTGCAAACATAACAATCATTATGCAGTGTTGCGAGATAGAACGCCAAAATTGGACAATGATAAATTAACAAAGTTGTAATGATGCCAACACTAATCATTTTTTAATTACGGCAACATTTGTTTACGATTTGTAACAAACTGCTGTTTGACATGATAATACTCGTATCTGGAGTCCTTGGGGTTGAATTATAGTAAGGCTAGATGAAGGTTCGCAAAAACTCAATATCAACAACAACCAAGAAAAAAGTTAACAAAAAATGCACGTTTGGTGAGTGGGTTTAGTGGGTACCTACTTATAATTATAAAAAAGGTTTTATTGTTGGTATTAATTTTACATATTATATTTAAATGACTGTATTTTCCTTTTATATTGTATAAAGTGGTACCTTAGTAGATATTATAAGATTAAACAAATAACATGTTTGTCTTTTTTCTGAGGGAATTTTTTATAGCAAAAATAATTTTAAAACTAGAGCTCTATAGCAAAGAGGATAGAACGCCCACACCACTATTCTTGGCATACTTCTCTGCTTCCTCCACATTCATACATCTTCTCACGCACGTACGTCGAATTCACTTCTTAATAAAACGTTAAGCACATTTTTTTTTACTTGATCGTACCATCGGCCTTCTCGACTTTGCTGACAGTCATATATTTTTTTATGCCGTTCTTTCATTCCATTCGCTCTTCATCGAATTAATTTTCTTTTTTGTCGATATTAGTTGCAGATTCCTCTAATTTCAACATTAGTGCACCTACATACATAGTTTTACTTCGCCTGAGAGAGCGCATCAACTGCAATTCAATCATTTCATTTTTTTTTCCAGATATTAATTTATTTAGTTATAAGGTTATTTTTTCTCCAAAATATTACATAGCCTCCTGGAGAAGTTTTCAGTATAGTAGTTATTACTAGTAAAACAGTTTTTAGTCAAAAAAAAATATTCTAAATGGATTCAAAAGTTACATATTCCGACTCCAAATATGATGTAGATTCACCAGTTTTCGGATTGTACTACGAGCTTTGTTACTCGGTGACATTATATTTTTTTAAATAATGTTAAACGAATTGAAGTCCAAACTATCAAGTCTAGTATCTAACTAAAATTTGTGAAGTAATTTTAACCATAACATTAATATTAAAGATTGGTCCTTTCAATTTCGTAGTCATTGAAGCTGTGCATGTGTAAACCGCAGGTATTGAATTACATTCATATTAGTGCCTGTACGATATTAGTAGGTAATATGATTTCTCGAAAAATTAATGTCGCGTGTAAACAAACCTTATTCACCTGTGTTAACACTAATACATACGTAAATATACCACTTATACTCTTACAGAACGAATATTCAGATCTTCATAGACGTGTCATGTACAAGTACCTACACACCTTCATCTGTAATCACACATACATATTATACAAATTATAAATAAACACATACCTAAGTATCTATTACATGATACACATGATTGCGTCAGTATTTGTAACAATCTTTGTAAGTCTAATAATAATAATATTTTTATTCCAAACCTTGAGGTGGTGAGCGCAACCCTCTCTAAGGTTCGTAAAAAATTTAAAAAAATAAGACTTAGCCGACAAGCTATAGCTGACCAGTTTCTAAGTTAATTTTTCAAAATTGTTTAAATAGCCATTACCTTAGGTTTCCGTGACCACTTTGAAAAAAATGGTTTAATTTAATATCGATCTAAAACAATTTTCTATCACAATTTTTCTTATGGTATAGTAATATATCTTACGAAAATTCGATTCCTTACCTTTATTAAAAAAAAATTACGCTTTGATCCCTTTTTTTAAAAAAATATTCTGAATATCTCGGAAAATACTCCCATAATAAATTATCCCAAACCCGCGAGTAGAAAATATGATAGTGACTAGTTCTCAATCCAAATCACGTAAGTTACTATTTGATTATATCATTGGTAATAATAGCAATATTTGCGAAAATACACAAATGTAAAAATAACTACCTAACCACTAAGTCGCATCACAAACATTTATTTATCACCGCGATGACTCATAACTTCTTCGTCAGAAAGTGCAACTACTCGTATGAACTATGTTATTTTTCAAGCCACAAATTCTCAGAAACGAAGCGGTTAAAATGTTAAATCTGCAATAATTTTCGCGTAATATGTACCTACCTACAAAATACTGTAAAACTTTGAAGGTCTGACGCGCACAATGCAATTTTTTTAAGTAGGTACCTGATTATCAAAGTACCTACCTACCAACTGACATACGCTTCCGAATTCAAATTATTAATGTATTTTAAACAGATTTCAGCAACCTTCAAAAAATAATTATTATTCCAAATTCAAACAAAACAAAAGAACACCGATCCGCGATGGCATCCGCGTCCGTGATATTACAAATGGCGTCCTAAGTCCTAACCTAACCAACAATAATGTGAACCGATTTCCATTGTGATGTTTTTCATAGATTGTGTAATTTACTACAGTCCCATACAAGTTTAATACGACTAACAACAAACTACAAGTGACATTTGCATTGAATGGGAATGTTTCCATCCGAAGGTGTGCAATTTTATATGATTTGTATTCAAATCATAAAAGTGCTTTATTTTCAACCGCCAAAGCCAAAAACACTTTTCGGAACGACTCGACTGTATGACGCGCGAAACTTGTAACAGCTATTGTTTTATAATATTATTGTAAATCATTATTAGGAACATTATTATGTTAAACTGCTCAGTATTACCGATACACGATATCTGTGTTTGTAAATTAACATCTTAATAACACTATGTAGGTACCTATTCTAAACAACCTTTGAATGGAAAAATTATTTACCTTTTTGCAATGATTTAATATCATTACTACAAATTTACTACTATTTACAAAACAGAGGAAAAGTATGAAAGTTAGTTAGGTTAGTTTGGTTAGGTTAGTTAGGTAAGATTCATGACAATATTTTTCACTAACTACGTTAAAGAAAATTTAAAAAAAAACATATCTCTCTTTTCATTTTGACGTCATTGAAAACTTTGAACGCCTTTATTATATTTAGGTTGGGGTGTAGTTTACTTTTAGAAAATATTTTTATATTTATACATATAGCTAGGATTTCTCACCCTGTGCTAAAATTATTATTAGACACTATAAATTATTGTAAATTTGTCTAGATACCTCTCCTCAAAAACAATAAACAATTATGGTATTTACTTGAGAATGTTTGTATACCCATCGCTACTTTAGAAGATAGTTGTTCCCGTCATTATAATGTAAAAACTAAACAAAAAATCACCTCAGCTAGTAGCTGGCTTGGACCAACTAGATAGCTGTATACGACCTTATAGTGATTGTAGGTGATATCTTTCGCGGTTAAACATTTCTAAACTCTACTCCTTTCATCATCAACAACATCAGGCATTAATCAGTCTTTTGATATATACATACAAATTATGTGAACATACCTACCTACAAAAATACGGCGCCTTGATAAGTCACTAACATGGTGCTACCTTGAAAATACGGACTGTCCACTGACTGAATACATACGGTCTGAGGTGTGAGCCTGATTGCATGGTAAATCACGGTTTTATGGAAGATTATGATATATTCATGGCAATCACCAGCTCATGTACCTAAGCTCAGTAATGTTGTTTAGGTATCTTGCTGCTGCCATTTTGTACGAGTATCGAGAGTGTGTGATGTGTGCTGACTGCTAACCGATTCTTACCGGTCATTGAGTTGAGAAGTGAAAGGAATTTTACATCAATTTATAGAGAAAGACTACTTCAAAATCAATAGAGCATTCAACTATGCATGAAATATTATGTTGATTAGTATAAAAACTACAGGTATAAAATTTCACTACAGTCGAACGTTTTTTTACCCGCAACGGTCGTCGTTGCGTGTCGTTGTTTGATTTTTACCCAACCAACCTGTCATTTTAATGGATACACATTTTTGCACAGTTTAAAGCAAGAAGGAACTGTTGAGGAATATATTCCAACCAACCCGTTTTTAATAAAAATTTAAACCAACAGGGAATGTTGTAATACATCCAAGAGGCCACTTAACCCAGCCAATGTCAATTGTAATTATTTAAAGTTACTTAAAATCGTGTCGGAGAGATGTCGGCTCCAGTTTCTATACCTACCACTCTTTCCTCTTGATTCCTGTTTTCAATAAAAATATACCTACATATAAATTCGAAAACAATAATAATTATCACAAACGGTAGGACCTACTCTCATAATGTAAGCAATTAAAATACATTTCAAATGTTGAAAAATTTGAACAAATCTGGCAATAATAATTTAGTCTGTTTATAGGTAGGTAGGTACTATGTATTTGATCGGCATTATTAAACAATAATTACTTTATTACTTTTTCATGTGAATTGATTCATGTATCGCTCATATTATACTGAAAAATGGCGATTCTATCGTATTGTTTATACTTCCACTTCAGATTAGAATTATTATGGCCATTAGATTGTTAGTAGCAGTAGTTGACGGACATTCCTAAATCTTCATTTGTATTGTACTGTGCCCAATCTGTAATAATCAGTATCTAATTACTGATAATCTTATAAACAACTTAGAAAACGTAAAATATTATTCCAAGGTCGTCAGTGTTTTCTTTTCGTGATAACAGCGTTAAATACGGCGAGGTATATTATTTGTATTGCCTTTATATATATTATGTAATACACTTAACTATATAAATATACACCGGCACCGGCCGATATTCAAACTAAGTACATTTGACATAATATTACATCATTATATTGCTAATTATGGTGAGTAAACCACTTCATAATTCATGCAATTTTACAGTGTATCTGTTGATGACAGAGAAGTCCTTGGATACTTTTTACATTCGTTAGAATATTTCGGATTACTTATCGTTTAAGATTTCGTCATTTTCACGGCCCAACTGCTGATCAAATAACAATCTACATAATGTCAGCGACGTACGAATACTCCTTACTTGCATGCATCAATCTTATGTGACCAACATAATAATTACTTACGCATTTTGGGTAGTTGTTTACTGGAAGGTTACGCTTTTCTCTGACAACGACGACGTCTGCAATGGTTTGCAGACTCCTATAATCTCTACACCTCATTAGGTTTGGATAAGAGAAGTAAGAAAGAGAGGGAATTATACTTGTTTACTTGTATGTACATCTTCTTTATTGTAATTGATCATATTTTATGTCTCCGTAGTCTCGGCTTAGATATGAACATGAAATGATTGTTTAGATTACCCGGGTGAAGACATGAATTACTGTGTCAGTAGTACAGAGGCTGCTAGGCTTTACAGGAGGTGCTAGCTACATTGTCGCTGCACCAGTTATCTGCTTGTTTTCTGAACCTCCAACAACAGCTCGTTTGTTTGCAATGCCGGCGCGCGGCGTCTTGTTCTATTCTAGGCGATGAGGTCATGCTGTGGCCGAGTACCTACTTCGTTACGTTATCGGTAATAATATTGTTTCCTTACCCACACGGCCCGTCACAAACCCGTTCCAGCACCAACATGGCCGCGTTCGCGACTGACGGTAGACGGTGGGCGATTTCACCTTCCACCGAGGTGTGTCGCCGCCACCGTCTGCGGCTATATTCTGACATATGCTGCATTTTTCCTTATTTTCGCGCTTTTCAAAATAAGTATATGATATATTTTATGGTTATTTGAATTTGGAATGGCGCTAATTATTTAAAATATGTAATAAAAACAAACTTCCAATCGGAACGAGAGTTTTGGAGAAACGGAAAATTAATTTCCCTTTACACCCCTTAGCAAATAGAAAAGCTAAAAGGCTTCGCATGTTTGCCAATAGATTCTTACCCTTGGGGACAATTCTAAGCACATCTAGCAAAGTTTTGTAAATAAATTTTAATATAATTAAAATCTAGTCTACTTCTATTTTTTTATCGCGATGTGTAAATTTTCTATATTAGGAAATAGATAAAACATCTGAAAATTACACCTTAATTTTACAGGCTATGGATTATCTAAAAAATGAATGTATGAAACGGTATATACGAGATAATGGTTTTTACGTTATGTAAAAAACCTTTAAAAAACTATTTTCCCCCTTAACTAAATTACACAATTTTTTTACAATTCTTGAAATATCTCGTTTACTTTATCGTTTAAGATTTCGTCATTTCCACGGCCCAACTGCTGATCAAAATAACAATCTAACATAAATGGTCAGCGACGTAACGAATACGCCCTTACTTGCATGCACCAATCTTATGTGACCAACAATAATAATTACTTACGCATTTTGGTAGTTGTTTACTGGAAGTTACGCTTTTCTCTGACAACGACGACGCTGCAAATGGTTTGCAGACTCCTATAGATCTCTACACCTCATTAGGTTTGGGATAAGAGGAAGTAAGAAAGAAGGGAATTATACTTGTTTACTTGTATGTTACATCTTCTTTTATTTGAAATTGATCAACTATTTGATGTCTCCGTTAAAGTCCCCCCCTCCCCCCGGCTTATTTTTTAATGAACATGAAATGAAATTGTTTAGATTACCCGGTCGAAGACATGAATTACTGTGTCAGTAGTAAACAGAGGCTGCGTAGGCTTTACACGAGGTGCTAAGCTACATTGTCGCTGCACCAGTTATCATGCTCTGTTTTCTGAACCTCCAACAACAGCTCGTTTGTTTGCAATGCCGGCGCGCGGCGCGTCTTGTTCTATTCTAGGCGATGAGGTCATGCTGTGGTCCGAGTACCTAACTTCGTTACGTTATTGGTAATAATATTGTTTCCTTACCCACGACGCCCGTCACAAAACCCGTTTTCCAGCACCAACATGGCCGCGTTCGCGACTGACGTAGACGGTGGGCGATTTCACCTTCCACCGAGGTGTGTCGCCGCCACCGTCTGCGGCTATATTCTGACATATCTGCATTTTTCCTTATTTTCGCGCTTTTCAAAATAAGTATATGATAATATTTTTATGGTTATTTTGAATTTGGAAATGGCGCCCAAGGCACACTTCTCTTGCTTCCTCCACATTCATACATCTCCTCATGCACGCACGTCGATTATTCCGACTTCTTACATGCCCACTTTCAAGCACTTGTTTTACTTGATCATGCCATGTCTTTCTCGGCCTTCCTCGACTTCTACATCCAGCACAGTCGCATCATATATTTTTTTAGATGTTCTTTCATCATCCATTCGCTCTACATGACCGAACCAACGTAAAAAGACCTTTCTTAATTTTGTCGATAATGCTTATCTCAGCCTTGCATTCTGCTCTAATTTCAACATTAGTGCACCTATCATACATAGTTTTACCACACATTCGCCTGAGAGATCGCATTTCAACTGCATTCAATTACTTTCATCCTTATTTTCCAACTCCATGCTTCGCTTCCATACATAAGGGTTGGTACCAGAACTCCATTGTGCACTGCCAATTTTAGCCTCTTTTGATAAGCACTTATTAGATACTACCGACTTTAAGGCACCATTAATTCTGTTACCGCACTAACCCTCCTTTCAATGTCCTTGTCCATATTTCCATCCCTAGTGAAACATGCTTCCCAGATATACAAAATTCTTCCACCTTGTTTCAAGCTATCGCCATTTACTACGATCTTACACTTAGTCATATTCACATTTCTTTCAAAAACCATCACATTCGACTTTTCCACATTCATTAATAGATCACTCTCCTTGCACACATCGTAAACCTTTGTAACCAAGGACTGCAATTCTTCTTCGCTCTCAGCAAGAAGCACTGCGTCATCGGCGTACAAAAGGCAACTAACAATCATACCACTCATTCTCGCGCCCACGCCCATATTTTTTCAACTCTTTCATACATTTATCCATGTATATGTTAAACAACCATGGTGACATCACACATCCCTGTTTGACTCCTTTAGGGATGTCAAACCACGACGTGAATGACCCATTTACCCTTACACACGCTACACTGTCTTTGTACAAGGAAGCAATAGCGCGGACAAGGTTATCGTTCACTCCATACTCAGATAAGGCCATCCATAGCTTATTCCTATCAACACGATCAAATGCTTTTTGCAAGTCAACAAAAGCGCAGAAAAGCTTCCGGTTTTTGCAAAAAACTTCTCCGACAAATTGCGTAACGCAAATATTTTATCCATACATCCTCTGCCATTCATAAATCCACTCTGAACATCCCCATATTTTATCCTTAGTCACATTTCTTACTCTCTCAATCAATATTCTTCCATACATTTTGCCAACAGCGCTTAAAAGACTGATAGCTCTGTAATTCCCGCACTCAACCTTGGAACCCTTTCCCTTGTATAAAGGCATAACCACAGCTCTCCTCCAATCAAGTGGAGTGCTGTGCTCCCTTAGACACAAGTTAAAAAGTTTATGTAGCCATGTGAGAATTATTTTGCCACCCGACTTAATGAACTCTGCTGCAACACTATCATAGCCTTGCGCTTTACCATTCCGCATACATTGACAGCACTGATAATTTCTTTCATACTAATCGGGCTTTCTTCGTCATTTGCATTCAAACATGGCTCAGGTAATGTTGATACACCGCCCGAGTTACCAGTGTGTGATTCGTACACTTCCTCAAAGTTTTCCTTCCATCTGTCTTTTATACCAATCTCACTTGTTATCATTTTTCCATCCTTAGCCTTAACAACTGTCATACGTTTACTTTCACTACTATTTCGCGAGTTTTTCACCGCTTTCCAGAAAACTTTAATATTTTCGTGGAAATGATGGCTCATTTTCATTCCTTCCTCTTCATTCAATTTTCTCTTTCGTTCACGCACACCCTGTTTGACCTTCTTCTTACATTCACTATACACACTTTTGGCAAAAACATATTCACTCGTATTCCGTTTATTGACAGCAAGCAAATTTATCCACGCATCCTTCTTTTCTTTTACGAGTTTTTTGACTTCGTCGTCCCACCACGCGTCACCATTCTTTCTCCCTATCGTTGTCACACGCACACTTCTTTCGCCGCCTCACACATACTTGATTTCAAACATTCCCACATATCATTTATACTCAAACATTCTACGTCTTCCTCGTTCAGTCTACGACTCACCGATCTTTCAAAATTATGTCTTATGTCAGTATTTTGCAGTTTTTCAACTTTGACCCTGGATGGAGCCTGCACTTTGCGTGTTTTGGACCGCCATCCCTTAAACAGAATCACCCTTGATACCACCAAGAAGTGATCTGATTCCATCTCAGCCCCTCTGTACACACGGGTGTCAGCAGTTACAGACTTCAATCCAGAGTCAATGATGACATAGTCGATAATGGATCTTTCATTACCTCTCTCCCATGTATACTGGTGGATTCCCTTATGGTCGAAGAACGTATTCGATACAAAGAGATTCCATTCCAGGCATACCTCAATCAGTCTTCTTCCATTATCATTCACTCTTACATCTCCAAACATACCTAGGGCTGACTCTAGCCCCTCTCTTCTTACTCCCACCCATCCATTTAGTATAAAAGCTAGGTATGCACGAAAACAAACATTTTCATTACTGATTTTTAACTCAGTAGGCATATTGTTTACGATAAAATAACTCTAGCGATTTTGTGATTTACAACTGAAAACGGAAATAAAAAAAGGTTTGTCAAAATACGAAATCTGAATTTAGTAAATTTTTTAAATGATTAATTTATTACTTGTAGTAAAATACTATTACAAGATCTTAAAACTGTTATTTTATATTTAATAATTATTAAAATATGTAATAAAACAAACTTGCAATCGGAACGTTTTTTTGGAGAAACGGAAAATTAATTTTCCTTTACACCCTAGCAAATAGAAAAGCTAAAAGCTTCGCAAGTTTGCCAATAGATTCTTACCTTGGGTAAAATTCTAAGCAAATAGAAAAGTTTTGTAAATAATTTAATATAAGTAAAATCTAGTCTACTTCTATTTTTATCGCGATGTGTAAATTTTCTTTATTGGAAATTAACCTTTCTCTACCTATCAATGCATAGTAGGAATCACAACGCGTTTCGTGCTTATTTTAGGTAAAATTACTTTGTATGAATATTTTTAGTTTTTCGTAATTTCTACTGAATTATGATTAATTTACGATGGCTTTAGATTACATCGAAAACTTTTAAAGAACCGCAATAGTTCTTTCTTAGTATCTTACAAAAACTAAAATAAATTGTGGTTTTTACCTGATAGAATTTACAGGCTATGGATTATCTAAAAATGAATGTATCGTATACTGGTATTATACGAGTATGAATGGTTTTTAAGTACTGTTATAGCCTAAAACTATTCTTACTATATACCTACAATCTACTGTGTGTCCCTCACACATCGAATAGCACATCTAAAGTAAGACTGAACTAGACAAAATTTCATCGTCAGACACAATTTATTATATTTCTTTAGTGCTGTGTTTTTCAATCTGTGGGTCGCTACCCCTAGGGGGGTCGCGAAGCCTTACTCGGGGGGTCGCCGACTGAAAGAAAAGGGCAAGGTTCTATCACTACAATAAAAACACAATTTTAGTAAGAAGAATGGGCTTGTTTATTTTTCAAAAGTTTATCAAATAGTGGTGTTGTTTTTGAAACTTTAATAATCAAATCATTTTCTAATTGCTTAGATTTAATGTCTACCATTGCAGAAAATGTCAGTTCACACAAGAATGAAGTGGCGAATGGCACTAATAATTTTAGAGCTTCCCTTGCTAGCTCTGGATATTCGTGTTTTCTTTTCATCCAAAATACGTCGACACTTTGCGAATAAAATTCCATTTTAAGCATGCCATCAGCAGCTAAATCTAGAAGAGATTCTTTCATATTTGTGGTGGTCAGACATCACTTGTCCAAAAAAGGGTCTAAAATCCATGACCCATTGTCAAAAAGTGCAAGGGAAATTTTAAATCCTTAGTCTTTCTACGCCCATTCGTCAGAATTTTTCAACTTGTAAAGTGCAAGAAAAACTGGAAATTTTATTTATTTTTTATTTTTTCTTTAGAGAAAATAAAACATTTTTAAAACACAAATAATGGGATAAACCGCAATCGCATCAGAAATTTAAATTTATCAACTTGTAAAGAGGTCGCGAAATAAAAAAATACGAAAAAATGCATATGCTCAATATATAATAAATTGTGCATTAGAAGTTTTCTTTATGTAAAATTTTATTAGCTTGGTTTTCTTTAAAAATTCCAAAAATCTAAAATCCTGTCTTGCAAACTTCTTTCTGACATTTTTTTATACAACATTTTTTGCAGCTTTTTTTTGTTAATTTGTTCAAAAATCTTTAGAGATTATTTTTAAATGAAAATAAATATTATTTAACTTCCAACGGGGAAAGGAAAAATTCTACTTTTCTGAAATTTTTATAGAAATTCGCCCCACAAGTATTATTTTCCATAATTTAGTCTATAATCTGGCTTTCTTAATTACCTCGCCATGTTTCGTACTTTGCGCTGTCATAAAAAGTGGAACGAGATATACAAGTTCCTGTCTAAATTATGCAGCCAAAGTCAGAGAAGATATTCGCTGAAAAACAACTGGACGGCTTTGGAAGACATGTAAAGAGTAAACATGTTCGTCTCCTTCATTCGCCGCACAAAAACTCCGAGATGGACAGGAACACACAAACTTGACACACATAGTAATATTTTGTGCGAATTTGAACTCTTCGTTTTTGTCTCACCGCCTACCTTTCCCGCTATGCAAAAATAGCCCCGGGTTCGTAACAAGTAACAAATATCAAGATTTAAGATTGGTTATCGCGAGACACGAAATTGGTCTCACGCTTTAGGTGAAGAGGAAATGTGCTAAATTCTTTGTGACTTTTGTGTTTATTTTTGAACTCCTAAAGTAAACATATAGAAGAATTTACTAATCTTTCTAGTGACTGTTTACTGTCCACTTTGGTTTTGGCTTCATACAAAACGAGTTTGATCGTGAATCGTGATGGACAGATGCGAATATCTTTATATTCCTTACACAGCGCCGTTTGTGGACTATATTGTTCTGAATTGATGAATATTTTCATATATTATTAGACATGAGACAATTTTTTCATAAAATTTAAAATAAAGGCTTACGACAAGAGACCCTAAATCTCCTTATGGATAGTATTAAATTTAGTAATCTTTGTAAAATTTGAAAATGGGAAAGTATTTGGTTTTTCCATGGTTTTTCTAAACTGAACATGTTGGTACTACATGTGGACATCATAATTAACTCTAATGAATCTTTCCAGATGTATGAAGGATCTTACGGACCTCGCTGTTTCAAACAAAAGATAAATTTTCTGTTGCTCAAAATTAAATCGCCAACACTAGTCCAAGTAAGTATTATTATCTAATGTCAATACGCCTATAGTCATTAACGGCACAGTTATTGAAAATGTAAGGAGTATGTATGCTAGACTTGAATATTGTTATATACATATTTTACTTTAGACCGCGATGTACGTTTGATATGTATACATAAGTACAAATTCATAATGCAGTTTGTAGTATTTAAAATTGCATAAAAATCGTCATTTTTGTTGGGGCTGATTATTTCACACGTGTTATTTTTTCGGCAAACGTTATTTTGTCACGAATAAAGGGCAATGTCAGCGAAGCATGCTCGACATCATTTACTTGCTGAATATCAAAAACGAGAAGTAAGAGAAGGTGAAATATTCTCTGTACGTGATGAAATGACATCACACAGAGAAGTGGCACAGCTCACAGACCAGACCTGCTACTGGACGACCGAGAATGTACGATATTAGATTATAGATAATACTACAAGGAATGTGTACAATTTTCACTAATTTATTCAGATGATATAAAAAGTACTGCAGGATCCAGATGGCAGCTCGAAGCCCAGGACAGAAGCAGTGGACCAATATGGGGTCGAGGCATGCCCAGCCGTGGACGAACACTACGGAGCACTGAAGAAGATTTTCAAGTCTCGTGATATGTGATTAGACGATATATTTTTCATACTTTAAATCCATTACCTGATCTTTAAATTCAAATCTAAATATTAAATTTGCGTATATCCTAATCCTCTGGGAAATAATACTTTGATTATTTTTACTAACTAGATATTCATCACGCCATTTCCCGTCATGTAGGTACTAGGCATGAGGATTAAAACGCTATACCACTCTGTCTGACAGACTTCCTTTGCTTCCTCTACATTATGTTCTTCTCATGCACATAAAAATATATTCCGACTTTTCATGTCATCGCCCACTTTCAAGTACTTGAGTATGTCTTTCAATCTTCATTTCGTGGCTTCTTTTCTGGTATTAGGTATTTGTCTTTGCTAGACTTGTTTGTTATATACAATATTTTACTTTAGAGCGATGTACCTAGATATTATACATAAGTACAACATAATGCCCTTTCTTAATTTTGTCGATAATGCATTATCTCAGCTTATTTCACTCGTGCTCTTTTATTTCGACATTTGTACACGAATCATAATGATGTCACCTTTGGACCACACATTCGCCTAAGAGATCGCATTTCAACAGCATTCAGTCTCTGTACTTTCATCACACAAGGAGTCTCCAATACCAGACGCCTGCTACCATACAGAGAATGTACGATATTAAATTATACCAGAACTCCAAGAATGTGTACAATTTTCCAATTTATTCCCAGCTTCTTCGAAAAGTTCTTATTTGCCACTATCAAGTTTCAAGCACCATGGCAGTCTGTTTCCGCAGCTAAACTTTTCTCAATGTCCTTATCCACATTTCTGACTCTTGATACGATATATTCAACTGTAATCCATATTCAAATCTAAATATGCATGCGAATATTATTAAACTCTGGGAGTTCTACTTTGATTATTTTACTAAGTAACTAACTAAACTAACCTGCACGCCTTTCTCCGTAGGGGTAGGCAGAGAGGATAGAACGCCATACCACTCTGTCCCGACAGACTTCCTTTGCTTCCTCTACTATTTATACATCATTCATGGAGGACGCCGATTACGTCCGATTTTCACATGACCACTTTTACTTCACGTATGATTTCTCGGCCTTCGCATACATCTTTCAGAATTTTTTTCTGGATGTAGGTCTGTTTTTCACCTGACCCATTATCTTCGACCAAGACCAACGTCGATTGTTTTCTTAATTTTGTCGATAATGCAGAACCAGCCTGCACTCTGCTCTATGCGACATTTGTACACCAATCATACTTAATCGCATCACACATCGGATGAGAGATTATTTCAACGACATTCAGTCTTCCTTCAGGAGAGCACTTTCTAATTTGTAATTACGCTTCACTACCATACATAAGGGTCGGTACCAGAACTTCGTTTTCAACCTGCTTCAATCTGTCTCCATTTACTATAATATTAGATAATAATATTGTATACCTACAATATATGGATTTCTAAATATTTAAGCACTTGAGTTTCTTGCCCATGTTGGATGGGTGGTCAGCGATTGGAGATGTTTAAAAATGAAAAATCAAGGTCGCTGGTTTCATAATTTATTTATTTATTTACTCAACTCAACTCGCACTCCTTCACTGAGCATGTACGTATGCATTTTAATCGTGTCGGTACGTAAATAAGCATGCGTAAGGGTTCAATTTATCACAACAACCGTCGTCGTTACAAATTCTCCTATGCAAAATGTAAATGCATAAATATTATAAAAGCTAAGAGAAGAAATAACACTACTATACACTGTCTATAAAGTTTTTGTTGAAACAAACCAACATTACAGAGGTTTGATGTATTATTTCACAGACTCGGGCTCAGGCGGTATCGACAGCAAGGAAATTATTATTTACCAAGCAATTTGAATGCCAAATACCAAACCTGACTTTATTATTGGAAACTAAATTGTGTGCGCATTTACATACCTGGACCACGATTAGCTATTTGTAGAAACAAGATTAATCAAATAAAAATACCGGGAAATATGTAATTAACTATTGTATAGCGTAGACTATTTATAAACAACATTTTGAGTGTGTCCAAATACTTGTAGACAAAAACTGGATTTCACCCATTACGGGCTAATAATTACAATTTGACATCTCTGACACTGAGAAGTTTGGAAGGGAATATGGATATCTAGGCGTTTACAGGGCTTATGACCTGTCATTGGCTGGGTTAAGTGGCCACTTGATGTATTACAGCATTCCCCATTTCACTTAGTATTTGATATCCATAACTGCTAATTATCAGAACTTGTATATATACAGTGAAATGGCGCGACGCTTCACATGTGAACACTCTCTGTGATCCATTGAGAAAATTGCTCTCGGCATATTTTTTTTTTTTTTAAATACTGAATAAACATATTGATTAACTCTCTTATCTCGATAACTTAGGCCAGAAATGATAATAGGTGTAAAAAGGTAGTAATTTAAAATTCTAACAATGCGATTAATTTTTGTATGATAAATTTGTACTGGTGTACATTTCTTTACAGAACAGTACAAATGATCGAAATAACCAATGCCTATGGTGCCATAAAGTATTGTTTACATAACGCAAACCGGTAATTAAGTCCACGTCGTAATCAGTATTATTAAAAATTGGGCATTATTTTCGTTTCCGAGGGGGTCCAAACCGGTTTTCTTCGTGAACTGAATATTTGAGATCACCTCACAATTCACAACTCACAAACAGCGGAGCCTTTAGCAAGGCAACCTTGTAGAGAAAATAACACAATTCCTCGAGGTCTATTGGGTTTAACGTATTTAGGGTCACAACCTACGCCACGTAATTACATTATTAGTCAGCAACAGAAAGTCCAGCGCTAATAATAAATTAAAAAAAAAAAAAAATGTGAAAAAAATGTTTTTATTAAAAAGAACAGTAGGTATAACAGTATATAGTTTTAATGGCATCTCATTATATCCGTGTATAAGGAGTATTGCTTTTAGATTTCCGATAAATGCTTCTTCTTAAACTTTAGTTTTTTATAAAATAGGTATTCAAATATAATTTGACTAATTCAATAGATAAATTGATACACTTTGTATAGTTAAATATGTACGCCGTATTCTAAATAAACAGTGTCACTAAATCATCCATAGTTTTATAAATTGTAGTTTATAATATAATGCAGTGAAAAAAAAACATGAATTAAAACCGAAAGTGATAAATAAGCAAGAATTTATCCAAATAAATAATATGTATTTTTATCGCAATTGAAGATAAGATGACTGATTTCGTAAGTAATCTAATCTGCTTCGCGGCGCTAACTTGAGTTATTTTTGTAAATGTAAATCTCGATACACAACATTGAGGATTGTATTTTTGTTCCCCTGTATTTGTGTGTAAATACAAATCAGGTCAATCCTACAAAAGGCCTCGTCCAACCTCCATCTGATAAATGAACACTTCTCCCTCACCGTGGAATATCCCACATTCTTATATTACGCTGAATTACTATCGGAAGGAAGTAATTTATTTTATTATTTCTTAAACTTACTAGTGTTATATTCATCTGTACGATACGTGGCGATTTAATCTATTTATTTTGTAAATATCTACAGCTAACTTTTGGGATCGTAAAAAATAACCACAAATTATTATAACAATAAATTGTGATAAGAACGTGTCAATATTTTCTCATCAGAAACGTTAAAAGATCACCGAACGCCCTTCACGTAATTTAAATCAAGAGCTTTAAAACTCAAAGCATGATATAGCGGAGTCATGTACAAAATGATAAACAAATTGAAAAGCACCCACACCACTATATGGCTGCACCCACACCACTATATGGTTGCACCCAAAGAGCGGGCGAGAGTTAGTCAGTATAGCTCATGGTGCTATTTTTTGTGCAGTAATTGCTCAATTGTGCGATACATGCATCAGAGACATAAATATGGTGGAATAAGATGGCGTTGGATTGTGGACTGACTGTGGTGTGTGTAGGTACGGTACAATCATCTCAGTCAGGTCTCAGGTCGGCTGGTGTCGCCTTACATGGGCATGGCACAGCCAGCCGTGCGGGGGCGGCAGGCACTCAATACGTCACTCACGCTAGAAGGCGGTGGAACATTGTTCTTATTGTAGAACTCTTCGGTTGTAAGCCATGCTCTCTATAGCATCAACCCTACAAAGTGCTATAGAGTTTAGTTTCGGCCGTTTTTATGTAACAGCTACTCTATGAAAGTTTTTTACGAAAACTGTTCTAAACACATTTGTTTTATTATTGTAAACATAATATTATAGTAGAAACATATGATGTTAATCATCAAATGACTAATTTATTTGTTTATATTTCAATGTTATGCACACAGAGCTATGTAGGTATAATAAATTGACATTAATATTTCATGGCAATATAAATAACATAGCACCAATTAAGTCCACAACACAATGTAAAAAATAAATTTCTCAGGACATCAAGAGTAAGGAAACAAGTAAACTGAAGAAAAAAACATTGTCATTAATAAAATAGACCTAGAGTAGATACTCGAGAACTTATTTCTTTACTTCTTATTATCCACTCGTTGCTATAAAATTAAATCAGGAAAGCTGTGGATAAAATTTACCACTGTTTTAATTTTTTTGAGTACTTACTGTACTCATCAATATCTATGTACGCATAATTCAAAATCGGCTTATTAGGCAAATTCCCGTGCGTGGTTTCCCATAATAAATGAATGATTGGATGATGTATTGATGTATGTATAAGCAACTTAACATTGGAGGTCGAATTAACTTCACAAGTTGTGGGTAGCGAACCGAATCTTGGAGGTCGAAGGGAGTAAATGGGAAATTAAGGCTTTAGTTTAGCGGGTTACTGTGCCATACATAATGGCATACTGGCCAACACAAACCGGAACTAAACCAACATCGTGTGATTATGTTGCTTATTTCAATTATAGTTAATATGACATTTATTTGATTGATTAAATTTCGATTTTGAGTTAGGAAAAAAAAATTCCATCCGCGAAGGACTGGTTTTGTTTTATATGTATTACGATCAAGATAGCGAGCACCGCTAGGGGTAATTTAGGAAATACGAGTATCAATTTAAACCAACACGGGGTTTTTTTCTTTCCAATGTCAAAAGTAATTATTAATTCAGTTGTTTTCCATGCAATAGTTTATTATAATAATACCGGAAAACAAAGCAAATTCACTAACATCATCTGTTGTAAGAAATAATAATAAAAATCATCTGTAAGTATAAGCAAATTCACAAACATTCGTTGTAATAAATAATAATGAAAATCATCGTAACTAGGTTCTATTTTTTTTGCACGTTCTTTAATAAATAGTATTGTAAAATTAATACGAAATAAAAATATTAATTAAGTACGAGTATTATCATAAAACGTAAATTAAAATACTTTTGCATATTTTCAATTTGAATCATCGTAATGATCAATTTCGCTATTGTTAATTCACTATACTGTTATGTCTAATCCCTATTTTTAAATGCTGATGCCAATTCTAATATTATGCCTGAGAATACAGGTCAAATGTAAGTTATCATAAAACTATAAATAATTATAAATGTAAACAAGCAATGAAGCGGATTTTTTTTCATGAAACATGGTGGTCGCATTTCAACAGCATTCAGTCTACTTTCATGCGATCGTATCTAACCTACCAGATTAATAAATAAGATACCTAACTCTGTAGATATCCATTAATATTCTTACTGTAATTAAAATCACTATCATCATTCCATATCCGCTCCCTGTGTGAAGCATATGGATTCCTCAAACTGCCTCCAAGCTAGCTCACTGCCGCGCCACCAGTTCCGTGCGTATTCCCAATTCAGGTCCACGTCCCGTAGCTGTCTTAAACTGCCAAAGAATTGTCAGCAGCAGCATTCATTGTAGGAAGAATAACTACAATCCATTAAAATTTAAGAAAAAAATATTCATATTTACCTGATTATGTATTCATGTACATTAACTTAATTATATATTTTTAATTAACCTTAATTTAAAATATTAACAGATTTATACAATAACCGGCATTTTATGAACCTACCTAACTAAAAATAGTTTTTATATTCACTCGACTCAATCGAGTCATCCGATTCAACTCTCAAAACTTCTATCTAACTTCGGGCTAATTTTGGAAAGTGACTGAAAAATATCAAATTTCAAAAGTAAGTGACTTTATTATTCATCATTCTGCGTCTGTTCAATGAATTCTTATTTACTCAGTAAGTGTTGTCGCCTCGATATACGTATAGATTATTTGAAGAGTGCCGAAAGTGGTATTATTGGTATCGGCATCGGTGATCTCATTCTTCATATTGAAGCAATTGTTGTTTTTAAAGCATTCGCAATTATTCACTTTTGTCGACTCCTAATAATTCCGAAGCCATTGAAAAGTTTTATGGCGAGGTTGGCCTGGGAAAACATGAGCGAGACTTTATGATCCCCAAACGATTTCACAATCATTTTAATGATTAATTTATTGCACAAATAAAAACAAACTGTTCGTATGAAGAACTTTTTACATAACTAAAGCTGCGTTGCACGAGTGAAATACGTGGTGTAACAAAAACTCGTAGTACAACACGAAAACTGGTGAATCTACATCATATTACTTTAGTCGAATATTATGGAATAATATGACTTTTGAATCTAAGTTGAAAAAAAAATTTTTTCTTCTCATAAAAAGCTTCCTTAAGTACCGCAGATTAAGTAAAATTGCACAAATTCTTATTAAAATGCGGTGTTTTTATTTTGTTTCCTTTATGAATAGTGTTAATTTGACTAAATAAATGATATTTGATACCAATTAGCAAAAAAAAATCGAAAAAAAAATCTACTTCTTAATCTCATCAATTTCAATGGGTCAAATCCATTGATTTATTAATACACCTAGATCTGCCTTGCAGAGTAAATTATTTAGAAAAAGTAATGACACGAAGACTTCGCACCTTTAATTCTTACCATTACAATTACACGGGTCGACCTATCAGAGCCCTTCGACTGCCGGCAAGCATCCGCCCACACACTGCAAAAGGTATGAGCTATATATGGGGTTACAGTAACAGTATACAATACTAACCCGTTCCTTATGAGGAGTGTTAATGAATTTTACGATCCATCTAAAATGACTTTTTTTTCTTGTGGACGCGCTGTTCGTAATTATTTAGAAAGAAAACTTCTTTGAATATTAATTATTTAAGGCTATGTAAACAAATATAAAAAACATTTACATGTGGAAAGTTACACTATTTTTTTGTTAATTTTATCCGTACGGTTTTTACACGGTTTCATGACACAGGAAGGCATTTTGGATTGTTTTCTGGACGTCCGACTCGGCCGGCGGTTAAAGAAATACTAAACACGCGTAGGGCGGAGTTGGAGGTTTTGGCGGAGTTGAAGTGTCATCCATTTTTTGGGTTCAGTTCATATCTAAGTGTAATAAATAAATCAATGGTCAAATCAAAAAAAATTATTGTACATAATCGACTCCAAATATCATTTCTATCTATTTGGGATCAATTTAGTACTTAACCCCTTCTTGTATGTATTAAAAATTAAGGAGACTGATTTTTAAAAATTGTTTCTATTACATTTTGACCAAAGATTGGATATTCCTCTTAGCACATTAAACGGGTCCGTTTATTTCGATACAGAATAATCATTTGGCAATATTTATCTCCGCCTGTTCATGGCTCCAGTTTGGGCACGATGCACGATGCTCCTTTCCAGTACATTCCTGACTTATTGAGTGTGGGCGGTGCTCGGGGCTGTGGCTGCCCGTAATACTGTTAGTTGACCATCTCACAATACGCATTTAGCAATTATATTTTATTAATAAAAAAACTACACATCTCAAATCCAATCTGATTGTTATTGATATCGATGGTATATAATTCTGCGGCTGGTTCTATATTTTAGCTCCTGAAACCTTGGCGGCTAATGACACGTTTAGTATCATTTTTGAGAACACAGCATTTTCAAATCAATCATTTTCACGAATTCGGGTAAAGGTGAATTATATCTCGGGGGATATTTAGTAGGCCATGACCACCACAGTGTGCTAATACTATAATGTGATATTCCTAGTTCCACTCTTTACCTAAACTAGTCGATAAGGAATTACTCCGATCAGCCTAAGAGGCGTTTAGTTCCGTTAATAAAACTATTATCGGACTATCAAAGGTCGTTTAATTGACTCTTCTGAATGTAGAACACAATTCAGACTGAGCCCTAGTTAGGTACTATCACAGTTGGTCTATAGTCTATACCTATACGACCTTTGTATTGTAATGTTTCAGTACCATTTGTCCAACGTTTTAATTCACTTAAAGAACGTAAAGTCGTTTTCAATAATCAGGTATATATTATTTTCCTCCCCAAACTTAATTCTGTTAATTGTTGAAAGTTAATCTTCCCTGAATGCAAGTTGTTATTTTATGTTGCAAATTAACGATGCTTATTTGTACACAGGTAGTACCTACTCCTACGCGCTATTAACAATACAATTGGAAAATTGATACACATATCATCATCATCATACCATACCATCCGCTCCCTATGTGGAGCATATGGAATCCACAAACTGCCTCCAGGCCAAGCGATCCTCCCAAGTCAAGTCCACGTCCCGCAACTCCGACGAATTGTCAACAGTGGACGACCAGGACGCCGAGAACCTGATGCCTTGTAAAATAGGCAAGTATGGAAGGCGCTCGAGAGGCATACGTAGTATATGGCCTAGCCAGCCGAAACGCCAAGATACACATAATGATAATAAATTATTTTTGTTAGTGCAACAGATATTTTAGATGAATTCATAAATTTTATTCAAGAAAAACTTATGTTCGAAAGTTTAATAATTAGTTGTTATCATTGTTTTGTCATCAATAAATGTTAGTATTTCATCAAATTTTACCAAAAATTGACAGTATTAATACAAGACATACGAATATTAAATAAACCATATGAATCCCATACTTAACCTGTAAATACACCAAAGCATTCGTAGTATGTATATAATATAATGTACATTGCACATTCCTCCGTCCTCTGAAGTACCTAACCATGACGAAAACAATTATTCACGAAGCATAATACGTAATTTTAATGGTCATTTCGACATTGAATTGTCGTATCGCTACGATTTTATATCGACTTTAACAACAGCTGTCCATGCCGATACCTACAATATTACACCCGATAGTTCAAAACATTAGATATCCAAAATTATCAAATATATACCTACATGGGTATCTTCAATTTGGAGAATCACTCATCAGTAAGGCCTTGTAATAAAAAGCATGCTTTTGATGAAGTTTTCCTGTTTTCAGGCAATCTGTGTAACATCTAATAAATAAAAAAAGTACAACTAATTATAAACAATCATTAATTATACCCAATAAAATAGTTTAAAAAACATTAAATTGAAATACAAACAAACAATACGATTTTCATATTAACTTTTTCCCTTTTTTGGATATGCAACACGAAGATTTTAAAAGAGACTGACTTAATTTATTTTTATTCGTTCGCATTATAAAGTTTCTCTGGACAAAAATGTTTTTATCGTGATATCAATTAACAATCCGTTAACTATAGTAGATAATACACAAACAAGCAGTAGGTACATGATTATATACAGTATACAAGCTGTCCATAATAAATAAATAGCAACATTCGCCACCCTATATTAGCGTCAGATAAATCATTTTCTGTATAACCACCATTGATAACCACACAAACAAACAACTCCATAAATCCTTACTCTGCATCTGATGATATCACCTTCTGCATTGGAAAAGCGTTTACCATTCGTGAAATGAAAAGTGGCCTTTACTTTATATGTGCGCAAGTACTAAACTGCCTTGAATCTTCAGGTTGTTGTATGGGCATTACTTCTCGCGTGCACTGATTAGGAACAGTCTCGGACTTACTCCGTGTCACGTCTATATTTAGGTCTGGTGTGACGTGTGACCATCTGAGCGGTCCATTATAAATATTATCAAACATATTACAATATAAAGTTGCCCATTAATCACATCGTACAAAGGCGATTCGCGCAGACTTTTAAGGATTTCAAAGAAACGGCAAAGAAAATCTAGAGAATCATTTTTCACGAATGTCTAATAATAGCTAATCTTATTTGTATTTATTGGTTTGATAATACATGTACTTAATTTATTTTTTACTTTTTTGTAGAATGTATGTCGAGTATAAAAATTCGGTTGTTTACGGAATTTTCCTGGTAAAGACCAGAAAACGTGAAATATTATGCTTGGTTAACCAGTATAATAGTCATACTGATGAGATGAATTAAAATATAAGCTCTCTTCCTTCTAATTCTCTAATTATTTGATTATAAATAGAAATAGAAAATGAAATAGTATGCAGTATGTGACATGCTGACTGCAATAAGAAGACTGTCTCGATGTGTTTAGTAATACATTACAGTTTACAGTAGGTAGGTAATTGTCTGCAAGTGGTGAGATAATGGTTCCTGAATAAAATGTTATTGTTTGATCACCGGAAAACATTCATTCTGCCATTTGTTCCAACAAATTAATACTTCCAAAAACACTTTTGTTGCAAATCCTTGCAAAATTCGTGTTCTGTTCTGTCTTATCATTGGATTACTTTATAAAAGCAATCTTCCAGATAAGCATGCATTAAAAAAAAATCTAATACTCTTATAATTTATAAATAAGATTGCAATTTCCTTTTAGCTATCTTCAGCTAATAGAAACGTACATAAACCGGTAAAAAAAATATCGATTTATGATTTAAAAGTGATTAATTCATTTGAGAAGCTGCTTCAGTGCGCTGCATTTCCATAAAACTAATATTTATTTAACAAAGTTACATAAATATGAATGTAACGTAATACGCGGAAAACAATAATAATTTTACCGGATGATTTTAGACATTTTTAATAAATATTCCTAATATTCCCGTGGTACTCCCATAATACAAAGACATACTTAGTAGTTAGACCTACAATAGTTTGTAGACGTTACAGAAGCAGATATCTACTTAATTATTCACTACCGTACGAAGAACAAGTAATCCGGCCAAAACAATGAAACACGGTCATAGCTTTCCCACCAACTAACTATGACTTTTCTATTCAGACGATCATACAATGTCTCGCTTTGTGAATCTACCTTCCTATCCAAATT